>JAGXJF010002843.1:0-114490 GCA_019208055.1 Stipa capillata | reverse complement strand
CACCTCTGGTAACCTACTAGCCGCGGCTGAGCTACCCACCTGAGTCTCAGATGCCAAACTCAGGTGGACTCGGTTGCCTCAGGCAGCACCTGAGCACAACTCTGGCCGGCTCACTACAAGCCAACAACTGACCAGAGAGCAATGGCCTCGCCACAGTCCCTGACCAGCTCGCTTAGACCCTTGGCACTGGTTCCAAGCTTCTTCACCGAAGATGACTGCCCTTGTAGACGCACAGTGAACCCTTGGTCCAGATCCACCAGCTTCCTAGCTCCTCCAGGACTTATCAAGCTTGCATTCACGGCCCTTGAACTCCATCAAGCAACCATCACCTCGCTTGCCCTCGAGCACAGCCTCGGCTTCTTCGCAACTGTGCCTCAGGAGCCTGGCTCAGCTGGTCCTTCTGACCTTCCCAGTTCCTTGCTCTTTTTAGGGCTCATCATCAACAGTTGTCTCACTTCAGCTTTCACCTGTCCATCTAATTCCTGTTCACACTCATTGCAAGTATTAGACACAGGTGAGGATTGCCGATAACCATCAAAACCAAACTCTGGGGCAAGATAGCCATCCTTCCAAGCTCCATGGGAGTGGATGCACTTTCACGCACGGTGTAGTCGGATCGTTGAGGTTGAAATCATCTAATCGAAAGCTATCGTTCTCATCGAAAGATCGGGAAACCCATTGCTCTATCAAGTGGTATTAGAGCTCATATTACTCGGTGAGAAATTTAGCATTTTCATAGTTTTAGATCTGTTCTAACAATCGTCCAGAAAGAGCCTACAAAAAATAGTAGATTAGTTTACCCGCTGTCCAAACCAATCTGAGCCTCGCAGTTTTCATTGTAGTTCTTGCATTGTTGACCTTTTGCTGCATTAATCATGTGAAGTTGCTGGATTAGATTGGTTCGTGGTTGAAAATTTTCTACTAGATCAAACCTCTTTTTGTTACTTCTAGTTCTTCCTGCAGAAAATCAGAAAAAGGGAAGAGAAGAGTTCCTACCGTGGCAAGGTTTTTGCTGCCAATTTCAGCCACTACAGCCCGTGCAACCACCCACCACTGCCGCTCATCCATCACCTTATGTCACTGTATGCTATTATGCACCACCCCGCGTTGCCACACCCGCTGCCACCACTTGCCATGCACCCTAGCTGCTACCACAGCACCATCTTGCTGTCGTGACAAGGTTTGTTGTTGCCACCGTCAAGCTCCTTGCTACCACGGGTTGAGGAGAAAAGCTAGTGCTGGTTGCATAAGATTGGATCTAAGAAAGAAGAGGAAAGAGTCCAAGAGAAAAAAGAAAGTGAAATTTGCTTGGAGTTCAAGTTGAAAGCTAAAGGCTAGCCTTGTTTGATTTGATCTCTATCTCTTGGGTAAGGACTTGGCCAACTTCAAGGACTCCTCCATGACCTTAAGAAGGCTCCTGGATGTCACATCCATGCAGACTCAAATCAGGATTCAAAGTTTGAATCAGTTTTGATTCGGATTTCAAATTAGAGCTCAATTTGGATTCAAAACAAAAGTTGCCTAGATTCTAAAAAAAATCCAGAAAATTAGGAATAATTCAAAGAGTCAACAAATAAATTTTGAGCTTAGTAGGACACATATTTTGGGAGAAATAGCCAATTCAAGTTTCAGCCTCTGGCACTTTCCTGGCGCGGCACAATTTCTACTGTTTTCTGCTGCCATGGTAGCACTGCGGCAGAACACTGGTTTTTTGACTACTTGAGATCTTTTGCTCCTAGATATAAAAAGATTCAAAGAAATTAGAAAAGGAATAAGAAGCCACACGGAAGGCCACTGCAAAAAGAAAAAAATCTCAGAAGCTTACCTATTGCGTTATCTTTTGCTTGTTTTGCATCCGTTATTTCAGTATCTAGGTTTAGTTAAATTTTGCTCGTTCTTGTCTAAGTCCAGCAACTAGGACTAGTATTTCTGAGCATCTTTTCAATTTTGCATAGCTACTTTGATCGTTTGCTATCCTTGCTACTCACATAAAGCCTCCCAAGCTCCATTGTTCTATACCTTGCAGATATACATTCACCTAGCAATCACTTTACTCAATTTTTGGAGGTGTTTGACACTGTTGGTTGCCGGCCACAACCTGTTGCATGGTAAGAACTTGTAAGAATTTTGATTTGGTTTGAGTGTTGAGCGACTTGTAGCCACATCCTAATAGTTGATAGGAACATTATACTTGTGATTTTATTCTTATTTTCTACTAACCATGACAGGTGATGAGGGCATCCCTAGCTCATCATCATCTTCACCAGCCTCTGATGAACCTGCCAATAAGGAGATACATATTGAGCTGCCACAAAGTCCAATAACTAGAGCTAAAGCAAAGCTACTTAATGAATAGGTGAATTCACTCCTTAATGCACATGCTAATATTATTGATGAGAGCTCAACAATTAGAAGGAGACATTGATGTTGTTCACAAGTGTTTGCTGATTCAAGAACATGTGGAATTCCAGTGGGAGGTGAGGGAGGATAACGTGCCACTTGAGGAGAAAGAACAACAAGAGATCAAGTCTACTTTCCAACAAATCAAATGGTGCATGATTTGAAGCTCTCTAGAGAAAGTTATGACCTTAGAAGTGAAGGCTGCACAAGGTGATTCGAACAATGAATGCAAAATGATATACCTGAGGAGTCCAGGACTTGTACGTCAAGTATTCTGGGATCCAACTCCCCCATGATCATCCAAAGGTTTCCAACAACTTTCTTAGATAATTCCACTCAGACTTGGGGCAAAAAAGGCAAGGAAATAGAAGATAGAAGGGGTTGGGCCACGGTTCCTCGCCGAGAAGATCAGGCCACCCCATATCATCATGGTATCAGATTCTAGGGCTACTCGGTGATAGCTATTTATATGTAGTTTTAGTCTTCTATTTTATGTCCTATACACCCACCAAAAAGGCCTATAGAAATATTTGTCTTTAGCCGTAGTTTTACTTCTACAATTTTCTTGCGTCGTGTTAGGTCCACTTTCCTAGATTATAGTGCCTTGTTGTTGATCGTTTTCTTTTGGTGTCACATTAGCCGTTATTTTTGGTTCCAATATGTTTGGTTCTTCCGTGTTTGTTTGGTGTCAGAATCAAGTGTTTCTTGATCCGTTGGAAAGCTTGTGTTGCTATTTGTGTCATCAAAACCAAAAAATACAAAAAAATATTAGCCACAAAATTTTTGAGACCATTGTTGCTGCATTGTTAGTCAGCTCCACCATCTTTGCGCTATCTTTTTCACCTATTGAGACTAGCTATAGATTTGCTCGAGGGACTGCTCACTGTTTAGGTTGTGCACCCTAAATTATGTTTCATCAAGTTGTGCGCATCATCAAGTTATTGTGCTCCCCACTGTTTTGCATGTTTGTTGGCCAAAATAAAAAAACAAAACAATAAATAAAAAAGAACAAAAAAAGAGATGGAGGAAATACGAAAAGTGGCCAAGTTTTATCATCATATCAAGTGCTATCTTATTTGGGGCTGCATATCATCCAGTTTTGTTTCCATTATTTTGCACAAGTAGTTGAGCAATCTTGTACCCTGTTCTTTCATATTTGAGCAATAGCTAGCATCTCTCCTTGAATTGTTGCAATATGAGCTTCGAGGACACTCTAAATTTTTATAGCTCTGCTGTGCTCTCTTCACTTATATTTATCTATCAGCAACTAAGGCATTGTGATTTGGTGGTTTGTGGTTTAATTCAGCAATTGAGGTTCAAACAATTTCATGGGGTTTCCCACCAAGCTCCACCTACATCTGTGTCGTGTGCTACCTTGCTCTCAGTTACACTCATACATTACTTGGTATTTGTTTGTTCGCTGCCATAAGTGTAAGTTTGCTGTCTCTAATTCACTTCGGAATGGTAAGCTTGTCTTGTCTCCAGAACCATGAGTTGTGAGAGTAGAGAGTGGTTTTGTTTCCCTCACTCAGATATAATATTGTTTATTGTTTGTGAGTTTTTCTACCATGTCAAGACATCAGTAGGACTCCGGTATCCCGAATGCACTGGTTACATGGACAGAGTACCAAGTGCTACGTGTGGTACTTCTAAAGGAAATCAAGGATGGAGATGGCCAGGGGCAGATGAACTCGGAGAGGTATAGACTGGTTTGAACTCTCTCGGGGAGGAGGTCACACATCTGCGTACAGAGATCAATGCCAACTTTTAGGAGATGTGGGCAATGTTTGCAGCTCTCCCTGCACTTGAGGGTACGCGAGCTGACGACGTGAGTGTGAATGGACCTCCTATGCGACCTATGGTTCCTCCTGCTCGGCGCGTCGAGCCATGTGATGAGACAGACGAGGAGTGTGCTATTTGTCTAGATGAGGAACGATGACAATGACAAGCGCGTCGACTTGTGGCACAACAAGACATCACGGTGCCAGCCACGGCACACACAGCTACCCTCAGACGTGGCCATGGTGTTCAATGAGAGGGTGTTTAGCTAGGCACCCATGTTGATGCTTTTGCCGGTGCACATGCAGGGCTGATGAGGCCGAATTTTTTGGCCACAATGAGTTACATGCTGACTACAACAACCACCAGCCTCGAATTTTTTGGCCACAATGAGTTACATGCTGACTCAACAACCACCAGCCTCATCACCACAATAACAACAACGCGCATCGTCGTTGACATGATGATGACGAGGATTTTGTCGCTAAGCCCAAAATTTCTATTCCTGTGTTTTCAGGTGGTACCGATGTGGAAGAATACCTCACATGGGAACTAAAGGTTGATAAGCTCTTTCGGATGAAAAACTACTCCAATGGGAAAAAATGTTACTTGCATCCAACGGTTTGGATGATTATGCTGCACATTGGTGGGAGTAGTTTTGTTTGCAAGTGTATGGAGCACCATGAGTTACCCATTATCACTTGGGAACAGATGAAGCAATACTTCCGTGCACGTTTTGTACTTGCCACTACAAGTGTTCGCTCTTTGAAAAGTTGACTACGCTGCGACAAGGTTTAAAGTCAATTGGTGGATATCATAAGGAGATGGAGACTATCATGATACATGCTGATACGACTGAGATTTTATTCTTCTACTAAACTAAACTACTCTTGCTCCAGCTCTGCCCCATCTTGCTCTCCATAGTCGATATAGTAATCGACTCCTTCGATCCCTCCTGTCAGGTCCGGCTCCTCCTTCCCTTCTTGGACTTCAACTTCCTCATACTCAACCTCTAACGGTTCAGAGTCTAACAAAGGAGATTTTATGTAGGGGATGAGTACAGAAGATACTTAACAAGTTCATAATAGCAAAAGTATTTGAATGACTATTTCTACTAGGACAAAAGTCCTCAAAGGATATGCATTTTTCCAACACATTTCTGGACAGAAGTCAAGTTTAATTTATCTATGTTCAGAAGGCTTCACGGGTCGTTAGAACCTCCGATGGTTCCTTTCCCGCCACAATCGCAGTTCATACCCAGAACAGGGAGTGACAATGCCACACTTCAGTACATTCTGCAGAGGTGCGCTACTTTACCCACAAGTGGTACTTAGCCTATAGCCGGATACGAGACCCATCACACTCCCATCGGTGCGTGGCAAGGTCTAAGGTTCCGAGTCATTTTCATCCTTCCCTTTTGCAATATCTCCCCTTACATAGTTGGTCCAGCACCAACTACCCACCTCGTCATTATAGCGTACTTTTCTGTATATCTAAGGGACATAACGCCTCCCAAAGCGTAAATTCAGGGTTTATCGCTCCCCTGGGCGAGGGACATAATGCTTCCCCAGGCGTTACTTTACATACGTTCCTAGGAGATATGCACTAAGAAGGTACTACTTGACTCGCCTGTCCCATAACAGGTCTTGTGGTTAACGCTATCTTTACGGCGTAAGAATGCCAACTGACATTTGTTATTAACCTTATGATGATACCATATGCAATGGAACCCTGACCACCCCACAAGTTCCAAACCGGGGTTCCACTGCCCACCAATACATGATTCAACGAATCATAATGCAGTCCATTTATTAATTATCACGAGCCAGGTGATAAGAAGAAGGAAATTGCATATATGTTGGTAGAAATAATCTTCAACATGAACAAGAAATGAACTTGCCTTGAGATGGATAAGAAGTGAAGTGAGATGTCCCTTCGGATGAAATCAGCAGAACTTCGGGATCTGAGGTGGAATAATTGTCCGATAAGGACTATTTCCGAAGATGGCAGTTGTATATGCGTATATGCATGCTCATGTTGATGGAGTTGAATTTACAGAATTTTGATGTGAACTACCTTGTCAAAGACAATGCAATAGATGCTATTTACCAAAATTTTCTTGATTTTTTTATCTGCTCTATCTTCTGAATTTATAGAATTTACTATTAATAACTTTGCGGTGTGGTGTAGTTATTTACACAGTTGAAGTTGTGAATTTCTAAGTGTTTGTGCAAAATCTTGAATTTTGAATTTGTAGAAAGTTATAGAAAGAAGGTCAAGTTAAACTCTTACAATATGAGCAAGGAGATTCTTATACATGAAACCTAGATTGAAGAGTTCCTATGGATTATTTAAGTTAATCTGGATTTTTGATTCACTCTTTTGATCTGTAGTGTATATCCGTTTAGATTTTCAATTTATGGGGAAATTGTCCGATGTCATAAAGAGGAAAAGAAACAAAATCAAAACAAAAATAAAATTTGCTAACTTAGGTTGGGCTGGCCGAGACCTTCTTTGGCCCATGGCCCGCTCGGGCTTCTTCTGGCCCCTTTGGCCCACTCGGCACCCTGTTAGGGTTTCCTTGCCCTAACCGGTGCCGGCCCACTCCCCTCATGCCTCATTCCTCACACACGCCGCCTCCCCTACCAAACTCTCTCTCTCTCTCCCAAAATTCCCAAATTGCTGCCGCCCTCATGCTCTCTTCTCTCACCACCGCCGGCCTCTCCTCTGTTCCGCCGCCGGCCTCCCCTCTGTTCTGCCGCCGGCCTCTCCTCCCGCCATGGCCGCCCTTGCCTTGGCTTCGCCGCCTCCTGCTTGGAGACCGCCCCGGTGCCTCGTCGCCGGTGGACGGCGGCGAGTTCACCGCGCCTGCAACCCCAGCGACGAGGTGTCGCCCATGGTAAGTCTTCCTCCTTCTTCCCTAGATCAGCGATGCGCTCTGTAATGACTAAAATTCTCAGACTAACTACTACCTTAAGACTTTTAATATTTGGCTTAACTCCTAAGATGTTATGTGATGACCTAAGCTGATGTTCAGGAGGTTTTTAGTATAATTTCATTGGACATTTTGTTACTAACCTTGATTTGAAGATATGATCTGTGAGCTCTTATTTGTTCCTGCTTTGCTATGCTTTAATCAAGATTACATTGGGGTTTCTCAATTTAGGTCAGCATTGTTAAGAGTAGGCATCTGTTTGCACATATGAGTTGATTGCTTGATTTTCAATTGATAAGATCAGATGCATTTTCTAGGTTTTTCTTTGTTGAATGCATGTTTATGCTCATAGGTAACTCTAATGCTATACATTTTTACTGCCATGGATGATCCTCTGGTTTGGATGATTTCTCTTACATTATTCACCTAGGTTTTTCTTTTATTGATATGGACATATTGTTATAGTTCCCTTTAATTTATGTTTCATGATCAGTTGCGTAGTATACTTATACTTGCGCTTGTACGAGCATATGCTACTCCTGATCTTAGCTATTCTCCCCTCCTTATCTGATTTCAGAACTGATAAGAATAGATTATTTTATCTTTTCTTCTATTACTTCTATTTTATCTTGAATCTCTTAATTCTGAGAACAGATACTACTCCTACTTAGCTTTTTCCTCTCCTCTAAAATGATAAGAACAAATTTCTATACTTCTTCTCTTTTTATTTTAACTGATAAGAATAGATGCTATCTCTGGGCTGGGGTTATCTACTTCTTTAAATTGATAAGAACAGATCACTCTACTTCTTGATCTTAATAAGAACAGATACTGTACTCTTTTCCTTCTCCCCATTCCAATTTGATAAGAACAGATTACTTTTACTTGATTCAGAGAATTAGTTCATTTAACCTAACACAGAATATTTCTGCTAAACTTAGGTACTTCTTTTCTTCTGCTAAATGCTTCTATCTCTTCTACTTTTACCTTAAGCAAGCTGAAGCTTGTCTTGAGGTATTCTGAACCCTTCTTCTTCAGGCTACGCCTCCTCCTCCTCGCTGCCTTGCTTGCTTCTCAGCTATTTACTATGGGTGTGGTGCTGTTTTTGGTTGGTGTTGAGATGAAAATGAGACTCCTGAGGTCCTATTTATAGGAGTTTGAAGGCTGCTGAGCTAGGATTTCGAATTCAGCTATGCTTGACACCTTATGGGCGACTCTTCCCTTGATTTGGTGAATATGCTGCTTGCATGGCAGCTCCTAGCTAATGATTATCCCTTTCAAGCTTGAGGTGGCAATGCTGCTGCCACCAGCAGCTTGAAGCTGATTCATCCCCTTTGGACAGGTTCTAGGAGATGTGGATGTTGCCTATGGTGAAGTAATCTTGTGGCTGACCTGATTTCAAATTTAATTAAAATGTTAAACCTGGATTAGCTGGATGATTACATGAAAGCTAATTCGGCTTAACAAGCTCATGGTTGCCTAATTCACGGAGATTAGTCTAAACACAGATTGACTTATGGAACTTAATGGATTGATGCCTCGATTGGTTGCCTATTGTTGCCTTCATTTAGTTTCCTAAAGTTGGTTCACATGTTGCCTTAAAACTCTGGTGCCTTTGAAAAGAATTGTTCCATAGGTCAATACTGTACTTATTGAATTTAGAACTAGTTCTCTAGGTTCATAAGGCTGATCTCCAAAATAAAACATTGCACCTCCTCAGGAGGTGCAACCATTTTAATCCTAACCAAGATACTCTTTTGTAGCTCCTTCTCTTTGTGCAGGTTAGAGATCCAGAGCTGATGATGAGAAAAGACTTGAGAGAAGAATGAAGACATTAGCTAGGTTTTTATTGTAGATGTTTTTGTAATATTCATAGTTTGTAATATTGAATCCTTTGTAATCAAAATTTTGAATTCCTATACTTGTAATCGAATTATTTGAGTATATTCATATGTCTCTTGAATTAATTCATATTACTCATGTACGTAGATTATACTGAAATTGATTGACTCTTATGTATTGAATTACTCTTGCATATATGTATGTATGTAATATGAATAAAAATTTTAAATTTCTCTCAATTTTGATATGCATAAATGCTATGAATGAATTCAAATCTCCTAATCCTATTGTTTAGGTTTTTAGGAAAATACGGGTTCTGACAATACGTGAGAATGAAGAACAAACAATCGCAAGATTTCTAGTTGGTATGAATCATGTAGCCAAGCGCATAGTCAATCACCATCTGTACAATGATATGATTGAGTTGCTGCACCAAGTGAAGACACACAGTTTGCTGCCCGCTCCCATTTTTCTACAAGCACGGGGCAGCCGTATAATAGAAAACAACCAAGCAAGAGTACTATCTTTGTGAGCAATTCAGCAATGTGCAAGTAAGAAGCTGGAGGGTACACCAGCACCAGCTCTTCTATGGGGTCGATGGGACGTTCATGTGATATGATTTGCCACAAGTGCAAGGGAGTTGGCTATTTTCAGAAGGATTGCCCGAATAGATGATGGGTATATTTCTACTAGTGATGACGAGTTGCTTGATGCAGAGCCAGTTTTGCACACCAATGAGATTGAGCAATATGAGTGCGAGCCTATGTTTCCTAGTGCTGAGCAATACTCCATTGTATGCACACCCATGGTTCTCAGTGTGACGTCATCGCAGTTCCAAGAATAGTGGTGCAATTTGTTTTAGACTTGGACCAAGCTTGCTAATGGCAAGGTGTGCAAAGTGATTATTGATTTCTAGACTTGTCACAATTTGGCTAGCAAGGACATGTGCTATAAGTTGGATTTTCCGCATCCATGTCCGTATCATGTCCAATGGTTGAACAACAAAGAGGAAGTGAATGTGAACTATATGGTCCGTGTGACATTCACTTTTGGGAAGTACACCGACATTGTGGATTGTGATATTGTGCCCATGATAGTATGCCACCTGCTCTTAGGACGGCCATGGCAATACTGATGAGGACATGACACCCATGGATACACCTGCTGCCAACTCTACTTCCATTACTCTAGCTACAAAGAACAAAAGGTGGTTCATGAAGATCTTCAAGAACAAGCGAGGAGCCAAGTTCAAGCTCTCAGGAGGAAGAGGAAATGAAGCTCACGTGACCTTTACCATGTACCACATGAACTGGTGCTGTATAAGGAGTTCTCCCACATCACCTTTGGTCCAAGGAGAGCTAGAGATCAAGTCCCACATGTTCTGGACTCTGATTTGGATTGCTGAGATAGGTCTGACTTCAAACGTCTATATCTTGGGCATATGGACTCCGATTTGGATGGTCTTGGACTCTTTGGAAAGCTTATCTCGTGCTCCCTCCAACCTGTATGGGACTATCTCTTAAACATATCACCTCTTCTCTTTATATACCCCTTAGGATTCTCTCTTTAGTTTTAGGTTTTCTTAGCATAGTTTTGTTGCCTAGGGCTAAACAGCATTGTCTCTAGTTGTGTCTTACGACCACCTAGTCCAACTACTTTGTAGAACTCCACCATATCAATATATCATACTTCATCTTTATTTGCAATTTCAGATTGCCTTCAATTATTCTTGCTCATTCTTCGGTTGCTTGCAAAGATAAAGAACCTCGTGTTCAGGTTGATTGTGCCCATGGCAAGGTCAATAACCTCCAGGAGTTGGTTTAATGATTGCCTAGGCGTGCTCCGTCGCTGTACGAGTGTAGCCGGATCGTCAAAGTCACCTCCACCAAATCAACGTGTGTTTCTCATCAAAAGATCAGGACTCATCGAAAGATCGGGACACCCAAAGTTCTATGAAGTGGTATCAGAGCAAACTAGGTGCTTGTTGAGAAAGTTGAGTGTTTTTACTAGATTAGATGCATCTTTTTACCTATTATCTACATCAGCTGGAAAAAATTTAGTCTAGGTTACCCTCTGTCCATACCAATCCGAGCCTTGCAATGTTCATCATAGTTCTAGCATTATTGAATTTTGCTGCATTAGTCATGTCCAGTTGCTGGTTTAGATTGGTTCGTAGTCAAAATTTTCTGCTAGATCAAACCTCCTTTTGTCACCTCTAGTCCTTGCAGAAAATTAGAAAAAAAGGGAGAGAAGAGTTGCTACTGTGGCAAAGGTTTTTGCTGCCATTTTTCTTTTGCGACAGCCCATGCCACCCTCCGCCATTGCCGCTCATCCATTACCTTGTGCTGCAACAGTTGCAGCCCCTGCGGTGGTATCATCTTTGCTGCCAGGACGTGCGCTGCTGCCGCCAGTGCTTCCCTTGCAGCTTTGGCTTGGAGAAAGAAGTTTTGGGAAGTCCCAACACAACAAGAAAGGTTTGGACTTGGAGTTCAACTCAAACTAGGCAAAAGTATCATCTTGTGGGACTTGGTTTTCTATCTGTAACCATTGGGGAAGGACTTGGTTGACCCACAGGGCTCCCTCACATGCTTAAGAAGGCTCTTGGATAGATCTCCCACCAAGACTCAGATAGGAATTCAAGTTTCAACTCGTTTTGGATTCAGATTCAGACTCCAAGTCGAATTCGGATTGAAAGTGCCCAGAAAAATATGAACATTCTGTAAAATCAGGCATAAATCTAGGATTCTACGGCTAAATTTTCAGCGCAATCTAACGAGTGTTTCGGGAGAAAAAGCCAATTTAAGTTTCATCCACCTACCGTTTTCCTGCCACAGTGAGGTTTCTGCTATTTTCTGCTACCGCGGTAGCCCTGCGGCAGAATCTTGTTTTCTTGTCTAGTGCATATCTTTTGCTCTGTTTGGAATTTTTTAGGTGAAAAAATTCAAAAAATAAAAATAAGTAAGAAGCCACAAAGAAGGCCAATGCAAAAAAAAACCTCAGAAACTTACCCATTGCCTTCTCTTTGTTTTCTTTGCTTCTATCACTTCGATATCTAGGCCTAGTTAAATTTTATTCGTTCTAGTCTAAGTCCAGCAAATAGGAATAGTATTTTTGAGCATCTTTTCCACTTTGCATAGCTACTTGATCATTAGCCATCCTTGCTACTCACATAAAGCCTCCCAAGCTCCACTTTCTACCTCATACAGTATGTTCAGTCCCTAGGCAATCGATTCATCCAATCTTCGAGAAGACTATGACACTGCCAACGGCCGACACCCCCTGTTTTGCTAAGTAAGAACTTGTAAGAATTTTGATTTGGCTTGAGTGTTGAGCACCTTGTAGTCACATCCTAGTAGTTGATAGAGACATATAATTGTGATTTGTTTCCTTGTCTTCTACTAACAATGACAGGTTCTGGAGGAATCAGTTCTTGGGTTAGAACTGTAGTGGGAGATGTGCCATACCCTGAGGCGAGCGTTTCTTCATCACCACCATGGCAAGTACGACTACCTCCATGAAAGGTACCACAACGTGAAAAGGTACATGATCATGTTGTTTCTATGCCAATATTGGATTGTGATAGGCCTGATTTCTATCTCGATTGGAAATTAGAGCTCAATGAAATATTTTCTAGCCATGTTTTTTGTAAGCATAAGCAAGTGTGGGCTGCTGTTAGTATAGTTAGTGATTTTGCTTCTATTTGGTGAGATGAATATTGTAATTATACCCTGATTATATATCTACTACCTACTCCTTGGGAAATATTAAAATTTGCAATGAGACATAAATTTGTACCATCATCTTTTATACGTAGCACGCTTCAAAACTTGCAACATTTAGAACAAGGTAGCATTAGTATATGTCACACTCTGATTTTCATCGCCCGGATTTTTTCTGAAAACTTAAACCCTAAGACGCGTATATGTGTATATGTTTTCCAGTCAGGTTGCGAGCTTATTTGGATCTTCAATTCTTTTCATGCATATCATCTCATGAAATCATCCAAGGTTTCCCGTCATCGCATGTGCGTAAAATCTAAACCCTAAAATCAAGCACAAGCGCACCGTAAATGCACGAACCATTCAAACCCTAACCCTAAGTGGCAACTCGCCCATTTTCGTTCCCAACCCTCCAAACATGAACCCTAACCTCCCCCATACCCTACCGCAGTCGTGCCATCGCCCGAAACCCTAAAACCCAATTTGTCACCCCAAGTCCTAATAATTCTTTTATCGGGCAGAAACCCTAAAATCTATATCACATGTAATTTCCTCCATCCAAAAATTCTAGGAAAATTCCATAAACCACTTGAAACTATGGGTCACTCAAATATGAAATAATATTGAAATGTCCAATGCAAAAATCTTGGATTGCATCCAAATTTGAATCTAGATCAAAATTTCACTTTGAACTACAACCCATATATTTAAAGCTCAGAAAAATTCTAGAAAATTCCTCCAAGCTCATCTTAGTACCAAAGTTCCCAAATGCAAAATGATGCATGTGTCCAGTGTAAAAGTTGGTTGCAATTCCTGTCGAACACCTTGTCCTAAAATATTTTCCTCCATGAAATCAAGCCCAATCCTTAACCATTTGCTGCCAAACCTCTCTAGCACATTTACTTCAGCTCAACTACTGTCCACATTCACCTATTTCCCAGTAGCTCAACCCTTCTTTGCAAATTCAACTCCAATGTCGTTTCATGCCGGCATTGGCAAGCCTTGGTAGTCTTGCCTCACACGATTCCATGCCAACCCCTTGCTGTTCCCTTCTTCTCTAGTCACCTCATCACGGTGGACCTACTCAGACACCCCCTTGACAGCTTAGAGCTCCATGCACCCGCACACGTCGCTCTGGATGTGCACTGGGCTGCTCTGGGCGCACTCCCGTGCATGGTCACGCCGACCAGCAGCGACACCAACACGCCACCGCTCGCCTCTCCGCTACCTGAGCCCATTGCCGCACGCCACCAGGCGGTACACCTCCCACGCCACCATTTTTCCCTCTGCGGTCGCCGCGCTGCGTTGTCCCATCACCGTGCCCGGCGACACCCAGCAGCCTTCGCCCTGCCATCTCTAAGGAAGTTCTCCCACAGCTATAAAAGGGGCCATGCCCGACCCCTTCTCGCCACAACTCCTCCCTCGAGTCACCAGCAGCCCCTAACCCAGCCCTGCACCATCCCATCTCGCCGGAACACCGAGCTGAAGCCACACCGCGCCGGCCAACCGAGTCCTAGCTAAGATTCTTTCCAAGCCAACTCACCCACAGGAGACCCATCTTTTCCCCTGTGCTTTTCGCCAATCTTCAGCCCACTCGCTGACCGAACTCCACCGCTAGCCGATTTTCGACCGAACCCAACCGCCGCCGCCGCCGCCCCATTCGGACAGGCCGTTGGGGGAAATTCCACCTGGGTAGGTGAGATTTGGGGGTCCTTACCCGAAGAGGTAAGTCACCCCTGCCACTGCCAACGGGCCCCGTTCCACCCGGGTCCGAAGCCAGTGAAGAGCGAGCCACGCATCCTCAAGCCCGGTTTTCTCCAATAAACCATCCGGTTTTCTTTTTTTGAAAGCCCTGCATCGCCGGTTCAACCGGTTCTCTGTCCAAACCACCGGTTCTTGAGGAACTTCCAAATAGAGATGAACATAAAAATATTTTAAACCTTTTGGTTCAAACCAATTTTCAAAACCCAACATTCTTTTGCTGCACAGAGAATAATTCAAGTTTCCTATTTAAATTCAACCATCTTAAAATCTCCTTTAAACTTTGAACCATTCCAAAGTTTTTCAGCATGATAAAACTTGGATCTTCTGGACTTAGCATATTAACACATATATAACACATTTGTTGCATGGTTCAAAGATGAAAGGATGTATTAAACCCTAAAAACCCTAACCCTAGATTTCGTGCACATATATATATTTGAATAATGTCCCAGACATGTTGAACCTTGCCAAAATCATTTCTCCAGCACCTTTAACAATCATCAAGCCTCTAGACCCTTCATCCATCATGCTAAGCCTAGGGTTTCCAAGAAAAAGGTGTTATAAGCACGAAACCCTGATTCCGATGATCACCTATATGCATAAAATATGAAGATACCCATCAACATTCCCTTCCCTCGATTTGTTCTTGCATATCAAAAGCATGACATATGTTCTGCATTGGGTTGCCCTTCTTGGTTCTTTGCCACGCTTGGATTCTTATTGGCGTTATTTTGAAACGTGTAGTTGACGGCGTGAGGTACGTGCGTCAGGAGGAACCCGAAGCGTCCCCGTGTCCGGAGCAAGACCCAGACCTGCCAGGCAAGCTCCCCACCATTGATCATGTTGAAATCCCCAGTTTATGAAATGTTATGTTGTTTACAAAACATGCATGGTATGTTTTATCATCGTTATTTTATGTAGCATAGTTATACCGATGTGTAGAAAACCCTAGTCCGACCCCGAAACCCTTGTAGCCCTAAGGACTATGTATTCCAAGAATGTTAGCGGAAAAACTTAGGGTAGAATATTTACATATATACATGCTTAGCCCTGCCATAGTAAAATTAGGGTTTTAAAAATAAAAAGGTGATAACACCCCATATTTCATGTGGTGAACTTTTGAGAAACGGACTGTCGTGTCCAGAGGTGTATGAAGGTAGCATAGCCATGGGTTGGTATGTTTTACCGTAAATGGTTTTGTGAAACCAAGCTAAAAATGAAGAAGATTTTGATCCGGGTTCGTAATGAAGGGTGAAAGCAGGAAGTTTGTTTAAAGAGCGAGGTAAAGCCCGGCGTGGTTCTCACTGCCCATTTACGGGAGTGGTGTGGAGTCCCTCTCGGATCACCTAAGGACCGAGCTTAAGTGCTGTTTGGCCAAGTCTTACCGTACGTCCACATGTCCTTTATGGGAAGGACTTGACATAGTACCTGGCCTGAACTAGCATGAACCCATAGGCAGTGTGTAGCGTGCAGATGAGGCTGTGTCCTCTGTAGAAAAAAGTTTCTGCGGGAAAGCGATGGCTTGTTCGCCACAAAGATGGAACACCAACCTCCTTGCAAGCGATGATACTGACTCAAGCTAGCTTTGGGACATGTCCTTCTGGCGGGTTCATGGCTAGGTTCACACCGGCAAAGAGTCTCGTTGTACTAGCTCTGGTAATATGTGGTGCACAGTATGCCGAGGGCGACCTACATCGTGTGGGTAAAGCCTTACCACCTCTGCAGAGGGTTAAAACTATTCGAATAGCCATGTCCGTGGTCATGGACGAACTTGGTTAGGCCACACTAAAGTAGACTGACTTTCCAAGTCAAAAATGGATTATGGGTTATGGGTTTAAGGACGTGATCCGCCGTGTTCGCAAGGCAGCATGCCAATTTCCTGTTGTGTCGGGAAAAGTGAAGAAGGGGTTTCCCGTGGACTTGGGCAAACCCTAGTATCCCCGTAGGTGCCCGGTGAGCTATGTCTCCCTGAGGAATCGGGTGATTACTATGTTTTCATTGGTATCCCCGTAAGTACGAGGTGAGTTGTGTCTCCCTGAGGAACCAAGCGATTACCATGCTTTGCCGTTATGACGGAAAGCACAGAGATGATCTCCCCATTGTAACGGGTGGAGTGATTCAAGCAGGTACCTTGTCTCGCTACGACAAGATGTTTTGCTAAGAATTACTTTTATATCTATTTACATATTTCAAATGCATAACTTACTTTTTCACACAATATGGAACCTAGGCTAGAGCCAATTTCTTGATTATTACCTTGCATTGTCACGGACCCGGAATTGCATATGATTAGGGGAACGCGAAGTCGCCAAGGGCCGAAGGACTCGCCCGCCTGGTGGCACGGTACCTGCGCCGTACGCACCAAGACAGAGCGATCCGACACCCGCCACGTGCGAGCCGGCCGGAAGCGACCAATTTTCCCAAAACCACATACGATTCCGTAATCCGGTGAAGAGTCAGAGTCGTTCCCGAATCCTACCACGACAAACAAGGTCGGAGGAGCCCGGCAGTTCTACCCACACCCTAACCTAGCCCGGAGGCTAGTGGGTCGCTCGAAAGCCCGGTAGAACACGCCCACACCCTGCCTGGCCGGCACAGCATCTCAGCCAGCGGGTCACTCAACCAACACCTGCTCGACTTAGTAGAACAAGGTACGGCTTTGACTCTTCACGGCATACCCAAAATGCTTCATATCATACACGCAGTGCGTAAGGGCAGCCTGGAATTAACAACTCGGATATCATAACAAAGCTCTACAAATACAATATTAATATTAACTGCCCACGATGGGACAACACCTTACATTATCCAGTCATGACTGAAAGCATATCCGAGTACGGAGAAATTAAACGACAGCGGAAACAAGTGGATGAGTCCCACAGCGGCTTAGCGACCGCTGAACAAAAGCTACAACTATCCCAACAATCGAACACAACCGAGGAAACGCAAGTTCAAGCATCATCGAAATAATCTTCCACCACCGGCTCACCTGCAAGCTCCAGGGGTAACCTGGGTGAGTACGAACGTACTCGCAAGACTTATCCGTGCTTGATTAAATGTCCTACTCATACTAGTACAACATTAATTAAACATGAATGCTTCTCAGAGTAACAATATACAACTTAAGAACATAACATTAATAAGGTGAAGTAAGGACAGACTAAACAACAGGTTAACTCAGGACACAACATATCACAGCTAATTTACCACGAGATCAAGTTATCAAATCCAAATCCATTTGGGGCAACCCATGAGTTCAATCCAAATCAATCCATCAAACCTCATCCAATTCGATTAGGGCAGCCCCTAACTCCAATCCAAATTAATCCAATCCTCAAAGGTTCATTTTAATCTCTCGAACCACTACCGACAACTCAACCCCTGCAGGCATAGTGAGTGCATAACAGTTTGGAGGTAGCGAGCCTCCGAAGTGCATGCCCACCCCCAACTATCCTCAGTGTTGGTTCTCGCTAGCGTCCACGTGTGATAAGGGATGGTGACACGCTGAAGATAGGGTTGGTGTGGCGACTAAATCTCTACTTACTCCCGCGTCGCCATCAAACTACGATGAACACCAACCGTACCCATTGTGCACGCCCTCGGCTCTCACAACTCACTTAACCATTTAGTTGAAGAGCTATCAGATGTTCTCGACGTAAGACACATCCTACACATGCTAGTGTACGCAACTTGCGACAATTCACAGATAAACATTCATACACATAGCACATATAACAAGGGCATACACAAGAGTACGGAAGGTAAAGATGCAACAAGCTCTGCTTGCCTGATTCTGGTTGTTCCTGTTCTTGCGAAGGGTCGTAAGCCGGGTGGTCACCCTCGCCTTCGGGCTCTGTTGTAAATAACGCGATCACCGGAAAGGAAACGATAAAGAAATAAGAAGACGGCATGTATGCATGTATGAATGATGTGAGCTACATGAGACTAGATGTGTAGTGGGTGTCGAAGAGTCGGAAGGATCTTCATGGGTTCATATTAGGTCATCGGAGACATGTGACATCTAGGATGCATGCATGCGATTTAAAATGCTCCGATGAGTTAGGGTTGCGTCTTTAGTGGTGAAACACTACAAAAATGTGCAATAAGTCAATATTAAGTTGGGTTATGCATTAGGAGTTTGGAATACCTGAAATCGTACGAATCGGAGATTAACTCGCAAGGCTAGGGTTTTATGGGGTTACGACGACGGAAGGGGCTATCGACATGTAATCTTTCATGCATATGCCATTACTGGAAATCTAGTGGTTCCTAATCGTAGGAATTAGCTCAAGGTTTCCAGAAAGGTCTAACTTGTCGAAATCGGAGTTGGGGTGGCGAAGCTAGGGTTAACGGACTCTCGGACGTAGTAGACTTCCACCCTAAATATCACTCTGTGCATGTAACCAAAATAAATTTTTGATTCAGCCATCTTGTAGAGTTTTTCATGAGGTTTCCAAATATATAAAAATATTTCAATTTGGAGTTGTGGTTCAAAAGATATGGCCATTTGAATTTTAGTGCAAAGTCTGCCCTAACAAACCCTAACCCTAATTGCTAGGTACACCCGAAGCCTACCCCGCTCAGATCTGAAATCCTACGCACACCCGACCTCAGTTCACCCCAAATCTCCAACACATAAACCCACCCCGATGACAGGTGGGGCCAACCGAGTACCCGTGGCCCAATCAGAAGGGGCCACGCGGTCTCTTCCCTCTCTCTCTCTTTCCTCACTCTCTCACCCGCACCCACC
Source organism: Stipa capillata (assembly GCA_019208055.1). NCBI lineage: Eukaryota > Viridiplantae > Streptophyta > Magnoliopsida > Poales > Poaceae > Stipa > Stipa capillata. The sequence goes on along the minus strand of JAGXJF010002843.1, from coordinate 95,301 downwards.
CCTCTCTCTCTCCTGTACCGGGGCCGGCGGCGAGCTCTCAAGCGGCGGTGCTTCGCCGGAGACTCACCGGAGCGAGGCGCTAGGGCACGGGGTAGCTCGGGGTGCAGCAAAAAGGATCCGGAGCTCACCCCGGGGTTGATTCGGTTGCTCGGGAGGGCAGGAGAGGTCGGACACGGCCTGGCGACGGATACCGGCGGCGAGGGGCGTCGGGGTCCGGTGAGGAGGTGCTTCCGGGCGCCGAGCTGCAAGGAGGAGAACACGGGGGGGGTTAAGGGAGATGAGTGGAAGCTCCGGGCGTAGAAAAGGGGAGAGAAGGACCACTGGAACCGGAGTAGGAGCTCGCCGGGGAAGATGGCCGGTTGCGGGGAAGAAGACGGCGGCGGGGCTCTCGGGAGCTGCTCTGAGAAAATGGGAGAGGTTAGGGTGTTGAGGAGGACCGGGGTTAGGGTGTGAGGAGGACCGGGGCTAGCTAGTGGGCTGAGAATTGGAGGGAGAAACGGGCCGGTGCTGCGCCGATTGCTCACCGGAGTTGGATCGGCGACGGGGAAGAAGGGCTCGGGAGCTCCGACAGTGGCCTAGGGTTTGGGGAGATGGGGACTGCGAGGAGAAGGGAGGAGAGGGCCGGTCGGGAGGAGGCTTTAAAGGGCGGCGCGGGCTGTCGGAAGCGGACCGGGGCGCGGGGCACCGCCCACCGGAGCCAGCGAGCGGCGGCGACGTGGAACGGGTGGCCCGACAGGCGGGGCCGGGCGCGGGATGGAGAGAAGGGGGAGGCTGACAGAGGGGGCCCGGTGGCAGTGGGAGGAGGCGCGCGCGCGGGAGGGCCGAGCGGGCTGAGGTAGCTGGGCCGACCGAGGGGAGGTTCCGGCCCAGAGGGAGTTAGGGTTCTTTTTGATTTTTCCTTTTTTTATATATTTTCCAGTTTTATTCCCCACGACATTTTATGTATGAATCTTTGTCCAATTGTTTTGAAATTTTTATAGAGGCTCTAATATATTATTTGGGAGCTGCTGTAGAAGTTTGAGCCACTTTGGGGTCCATTTAAATGAGGGTCTAGTTCAAATTGGGGTTTGAGCTAATTCCAAGGTTTGAACTGCGACTAGGGTTTGGACTTCTCCAAAATTTCTAAGATTTTGCCTGGGGCTAATGTATATCATTTCATGTTATTCCCAAGGTTTGAGGCATTTTCATCCACTCTAGCTTGTCTAGTTTCTAACCCTAGTTTCTCGGACTTTAGGGTTTGCCCTCGGCAACCCAAGGCTAACCCTAAATTAGGGAGTTTGAGGAGTTGCACCCCTGGGAAAACTACTCTGTCGTCAAAACCCTAATTCGGCACCGTTAGGGTTTTAGGGTTAGGGACGGAGATTCGTTGAAGGGTTCGATGGCTTCCACCACCCTTAACGATGATTTTGTTAATTCGAATACTTCAAATAAGTTGATTGGTGTTTTGACTTTGTTATTTGAAATACTTCAAATAAATTGATTGGTGTTTGTATAAATATCCACCGAGGATGAGATATTAACATATTCTATAAAGTAAAGTTGATATACAACTAAGTTTGAATAAGGTGTGGTTGATGATAATGCCATGTATGCATGAGTGCAGAGCAATACCTATTTATCGTAAAGTGGGTATTACATGCATGCTCATATCCGTGATAAACCCCATGGCGGAGCGCTTGCGAGTACATTCAATGTACTCACCTGGCTTGTTATGTGGCCAGACGATGAGGAGGAGTACCAGACTGGAGATAACGACAGCGATTTCGAGGCGTGGGGTTTCTCCCCCAGTCAGTTGCCTGTGGTTCGGCAAACTAATGGGCCACCTACCATGTGTTTATTTCCGCTGCTATTTGAATTCGGCCAATAGGCCCGGTTTGTAATAATAAAGATCATATATTGGCTATTTGTGTATTGAACAATGTATCGTGCAAACTTTGCTATCAAGTGCTTGTGTATATCGGCTACTGATCCAGGGACGGATACAGTAAACACAAGGGTTTATCCGGCCTCAAAACCGGGTACGCCACAGTATAGAAACAAGCATATCTGATGCCTAATCCTAGATGGTTCGGCCAAACAGTCTCGAATAAATCTAATTCCAAACGGTTGAAAATAGGAAATAGTCTTGAAATTCTTTTGGGCAAAGTGGCTGCTTCCGATGGATTGCAATCCCAGACTGTTTCTGACAAAAAACCGTCTGGGATATTGCTGGGATGTTTTACACTATCTTAGACGGTTATGTACAGAATAACCGTCAGGTGTATATCCTAGGCGGTTTTTTTTAGAAAGAGCCTGGGATAATCCTAGTATCCCAGACTGTTTCTATTTTAGCTGGCTAGGATATATCCTACCTTTATTGCCCATGCCTGACCACCCACTTGACAGATCTGGATCTAGGTTTTTTCTGGTGGGTACAATAAAGACGATTTGGGGGCGATTTTGGGGCGATTTTTGGAGTGGAGAGGGAGGAGACGCAAGAGATATTGAAAATATCTTGGCTATTGATTTTGAAAGGTTAGTAAAGCTTTCTAATCACATTAGAGTAGTTTTCTCCATTAATTGCATACATTTTTCATTTCACTTATCAAAATTAAGAACTAGCTGGAGATAATGTGTTGAATTATTTGATTTGGGGTTTAAATTAGACGAAGTTGCTAGCTAGGCATGGAGAGAAGAGAGATAATATTGAGAGAGAGGAATGGATCAAATAGTGATGATTGCCCTAGTCTTGAATTATTTGACTTGGGGGTTTAAGTTATAAGATGAAGCTAGGTTGCTAGGTATGGAGCCAATAGAGATAATTGAGAGAGGAATGGATTGAATAGTGATGATTCCTGTAGTGTTGGCACAGAAAAAAGAGATAGAGATGATCGATGATTTAGCATTTTGATAATTGATTAGCGAAAGATTAAATTTATGATTAAATAATATAAATTATTCTTGTTAAATAGAAGAGTAATAATTGTAATTTACGTTAATGAATTTAAATATTTAATGTGTAGCATAGATGGATCGAAGATGGATATACAATTACAGTCGTGTGAGTGATGAGTACAGTAAGAGCTTGATTGATTTCAGAAGAGCCGTCAAAGAGGATATACTCAATAAGGGGAGTGAATACATATGTTTTCCATGCATTGACTATGATAACGTGAAGATGTTCAACAACGCAAGGCAGATCAAAGTACACTTGATCCAAAAGGGTTTCAAAGATGGGTATACATGTTGGACCAAGCATGGTGAGGAGGAGGTCGTCATACATGAAGATAGTAATAGAGCCGATGATGGAGTTAGTGATATTCCAGATGTAGTCGATTGTACTGCAGACGACGATGATGAGTTATCAGAAGATGATGAAATGCACAATTTAGATCAGATGCTTTGGGACGCTGAGGGGAACGACCTTGACGATGCTGGTTACAGTAAATTCTGTAGATTGGCGATGGACTCGGAGAAACCATTGTTCTCAGGATGCAAGCCAAAATTCACAAGGATGTCGACCGTGCTCGAGCTATTGAAATTGAAGGCAAGCAACAGATGGTCCGACAAGAGCTTCACTGTGCTATTAGGCCTATTAGCAGACATGCTCCCAGAGGAAAATCAGTTGCCAATAACCACGTACAAAGCTAAGCAGGTTCTTTGTCCTTTGGGATTGGAAGTTGAAAGAATATATTCGTGTCCTAATGACTGTATACTCTATCATAAAGAGTATGCAGACTTGCATTCATGTCCTGTGTGCAAAGCATCTCACTATAAATGCAAGAGTACTGAACTAGATGGCATCGAGAATGGTGAGGAAGTGATTAAAGGAACTCCAGCGAAGGTTGCTTGGTACCTTCGAGTAATTCCCTGCCTGAAGCATTTATTTGCGAATCCAAAGGAGGCTGAACTGATGCGTTGGCATGCCGAGGGGAGGAATGTTGATGGAAAGTACAGGCACTCCTCGGATGCCGTACAGTGGAGAAACATTGATAGGAAGTATGAAGACTTCGGTGATGAAGTGAGGAACATAAGGTTCGGATTGAGTACAGATGGAATGAATCATTTGGCAGCATGAGCAGCCGACACAACACTTGGCCTGTGCTTCTCTGTATTTACAATCTCCCTCCTTAGTAGTGCATGAAGCAGAAGTATATTATGATGTCGATACTTATTCAAGGGCCAAGGCAACCTGGTAACTACATCGATGTGTACGTTGCACCATTGTACAATGACCTGCAGACATTGTGGAATCCAGGGGTACAGGTATGAGATGCGTTCAAAAAGGAGTATTTCACTCTACGATCCTTGTTGTTTTGCACTATCCATGATTATCCCACTTTTAGTAATATGTTGGGCCAAAGCACGAAAGGAGGCAATGCATGTGTTACCTGCATAGATGATACCGCGAGCGTGTACCTAAAGAACTCACGCAAGACCGTGTACATGCGGCACCGTAGGTTCCTACAAAGAGATCACCCGTATCGCAAGTAGAAAAAGCAATTCGACGCGAACACGGAGCACGGTCAAATATCAAGGCCTTATTGCGGGACAGAGGTGTATGATATGGTTAAGGACATCAATGTTATGCTTTGAAAGAGACAAAAATTGATGACCCGTGAGAAGGCGCCCACCTAGAAGAAGAGATCTGTATTCTGGAACTTACCTTATTGGAAGGATCTGGAAGTTCGTCACTACATCGATGTCATGCATGTTGAGAAAAATGTGTGTGACAGTGTGATCGGTCTGTTACTTAACATTGAGGAGAAAACAAAGGATGGAGTCAAGGCACAACTAGACCTGGTCAATATGGGCATTAGACTTGAGTTGGCACCAGTAGTAAATGACAAAGTGCGAACTTACCTCTCCCCAGCTTATTACACTCTATCAAAGGCTGAGAGAACCGAACTGTGCAACTTTTTGCATGGTGTCAAAGTTCCTTCTGGCTACTCTGTGAACATAAAAAAGCTTGTTTTGATGGAGGACTTGAAATTAGTTGGCATGAAGTCTCATGATTGTCATATTCTGATGACACTGATGTTGTCAGTTGTGATCTGGAATATTCTACCGATCGAGGTCCGACAAACAATTATGAGCTTATGTTCATTCTTTAACATGATCTCACAGAAGGTCATGGATCCCTCTGAACTTGATCAACTGCAAGAGGAGTTGGTGATCACTCTTTATCAGCTTGAGATGTATTTTCCACTGTCGTTCCTTGATGTCATGGTCCATCTTATTATTCACCTTGTTCACGAGATAAAGATATGCGGCCCGGTTTTCCTTCGTAGCATGTACCCGTTCGAGCGATATATGAGAATTCTCAAGGCTTATGTGAGAAATCGATATCGACCGGAGGGTAGTATCGTAGAAGATTACATGGCAGAAGAAGTTGTTGAGTTCTACATGGACTATATGGCTAAAGCTGAGCCGATAGGTGTTCCTAGATCTCGCCACGAGGGAAGGCTTCAAAGTATCGGGACCATCGGAAGGAAAGCTATCGGCGCCGATCGGGTTGGCCATGTGCAAGCCCATTTCACTGTACTGCAGCACATGACTTCAGTGTCCCCATATATCAAGGAGAACAAGGCCAAGCTGAGACAAGACTATCCAAAGGTGATGGATGCTTGGAGGACGAAAGAGCACAACAAAACGTTCAACCTGTGGTTGAAGCATCAGCTGTGTCAGGGATTGTCAACTGATATGCTTACTTGGCTAGAAAAGGGACCAACATTCACAGTTGCCAACTGGCAAAGATACAACATAAATGGATACACATTTTACACAAGAAAGCAGGACACGAAGAGCACAAACCAAAACAGCGCCGTCTGTATTGATGCATTCAATGCTGCTGGGAAGAGAAATTCATACTATGGGTCTATAGAGGATATATGGGAGCTCGATTATGGTCATTTCAACATACCATTGTTTCGATGTCATTGGTCAATCTCCAACATGTTCACATTGACAAGTATGGTGTCACCACTATTGACCTCGACCGCCTTGCATACAAAGAGGAACCGTTCGTGCTAGTCAACCAGGTTGTCCAAATCTTCTATGTTACCAACCCGTCAAATAAAAGGCGTCACGTGGTGATTCAAGGAAAGAGGAAAATAGTCAGAGTTGAGAATGTAGTGGAGGAGGAAGAGTATAATCAATTTGATGATTTGCCCCCAATCGGAGACCGCATACGGGTCGAGGAAGAACTACCTGATGAGGCTGCCTATGCACGTGATGATCATCATGAAGGACTTCTATTTAAAGGAAATATGCAAGTACATGAGGAATGAAATGTGTATGTTACATATTAATGCTGAATTGAGCTATTTTTTTATACTAGTCATGACTTATAACAATTATATCATACATTTGATGAAATATGCATGTACATGTCACTGACGAACAGAGTGGAGCCTACTTGAAGCTTGACCTTTATTTGAGCCTCTCTGAAGCCTTATAGGAGAATCAACCACTACAACATTCGGTTCATTTGTTATTGTTTTGAAAATTGTGAAATCCTTGACGTTCTTTGTATGTGAAATGGATGTATATATGTTTTGACTTCTACCTCTTATTCTTGTGTTGTATATTGCTGTGAAAATTGTGAACTTCTATGATATGTAAATGGTCTAGGTCATCTGTGATAAATATCTCAGGCGGTTCATATGAGTAACCGTTCGGTACAAGGCTTATCCCAGACCGTTTCACTAAGAATAGTCTGGGATATAATACATATCACAGATGGTTCAATTCTAAAACCGCTTGGGATATTATAAATATCACTGACGGCTGAACTCTAAAACCATTTGGGATAATATAAATACCGCAGACGGTTCAACTCCAAAACCGTCTGGGATAGGAGTGTCGCAGGCTGTTTGTGTGGACAACCGTCTGGGATATGCTCCACTTCGTATACTCTAGAGCCCCGTGTGCATCCTCTCACATTCATCGTCCCAAGCCCCCCAGCGCCTGAGCAGTACTGCCCTAACCGCCGGCAGTGCCCGCACCCTACAACCGCCCCTGCACCTTTCAATTTTATTTATGTAGATGAGCTAGGTGTAGCTTTTTTTAACTTATTAAATTGCTCTAATCATGAACTACTTGCTGATTTTCAGATTTAACATGCTCTCTACTTTTATTTCTACTAGCCCTAGCAAGATCATCATGCAAAATTTGCTCAGGAGACATAGGGTGTAGAACTATTTTCTTGTCTTTATTTGTGAGAGTATATTGATTAGTTGTACCATCATGTATACATTATTTATCATACTGCCATGGCCTACCTAATAACATAGAACAAGCTTGCATAGGCACAATATCGCAGTCAACAGTATCATGGTAAGAACCTAAGGAAAATTGAACTCTCACCATATGTGTTACCTTTACTTTGCCACCATCATTGAACCATTGAATGTAATAAGGATGTGGATGTAGCCGTGTAGGTGACTGAGCTTCTCCACCATGTCAATGCTTGCTAAGTTATTGCAACTTCCTCCATAAATGATTATACGAACCGAACACTCCTTGACGACACCTTTGATGTGGAAGAGGTTGTGGCGCTGATTTTTCTTGTCTCACACAATCTGAGCACTAAGCACACGGTGTGCTACAATACTCATGTACCAGTCGGCATCTTCAGCGGTCACATGCTCTTCATCTTGGTTGGACTTGGTGTCACCTTGTTCATGTTCAGCAAGCAAAGCATAGGTCTCCTCATCTAGATCACTCACAGAGTCATACTTGCCATCTTCACGAATGAGCAAGATGCGCTTGTTAGGACAGTCCTTCATGATATGGCCAAAGCCCTTGCAACGATGACACCGAATATCATTTGTTCTTCCCATGGAGGCCACCGACGATGAACTTTTAGCCGGAGTTGATGAAGCATTTTTCACCGGTGTCATAGTATGGGATGCTGAATTGGAAGGAGCAGGAGCCGGAGCTGATCTGAAGGATGAAGGAGTCACTGTGGAGGTACGAGTTGGTGGGGCAATGGGTGCGCGTGGCACCCAAGTGGAAGCATGATCTGCAGAAAAGTTAGTACGTGGTCTCGAGCATCCCTGCACTTCATGTTCAGCATGTATAGCAAGGTGGAATAAATGGGTCATATGGTTATAGTCCTTATAAGCAAAATATCAGCAATCTCTCTATTTATTCCACCCATAAACCTAGCCATAGAAGCTTCCTCATTCTCAACTAAACCACAGCGTAGCAATCCAATTTGTAATTCTTGATAATAGTCTTCTATAGATCTATTTCCTTTATTACGCTGCAATTTATTCAAGAAATCTCTAGCATAGTATGAGGGAACGAACCGATGTCTCATTAATTATTTTAATGCGTCCCAAGTGGTTGGAATATTATGTGGACGTACTCTACAGTGTTCTTTCCACCAAATAGAAGCAAAATCAGAAAACTCACTAGTAGCAGCCCTAACACGTGTATCCTCCGAAAAATCATGGCATGCAAATTTCTGATCAACTAGTAACTCCCATGTGAGGTATGCATCTGGATCATATTTACCTTCATAAGGGGGCATAGTGAATTTTACCTTAGAGAATATGTCATCTCTATCAGGGTCACGCCATGGCCGTGGTGGTCGCCGCATACCATGTCAGTTGTAGCGTTGTCGACGATGATCGCGGTCGTTGTTGTGGTTGACATCATCCTCATCCTCAGAATCAGCACTATAGTCGTCCTCCACTCCCGATCCCACGGATGCTGCTCGTTGAACAGAGGTGTCGCCGTTGTTGGTCGTAGCTAAAGGGACCCGTCGTGCACGTGATACTCCATTATTGTTTGGAAGATGAGGTGCAGGTATCACAGCACCTGCAAGGTTATCAAGGCGAGCAAGAATAATAGCAATGTTAGCATTAGCGGTCGCCTGTCCATCCTCAATAACTTTGAGGTGGTTCTCCTGCGTTTGCATTCGTTCATTGGTCCTGTGGAGATCCTCCGTGAGGCTCGACAAAACATCATTGTCACCTGCCATGGTTAGTAAATAGAAACAAATCACAGGTTTATATTCCTATCACTACTGCAGTGTGGGGTGTGGGTGGAAGGAACCTCAACAATTCAGTAGCAACTACCAAGCTTTTACCAGTTCTTACCGTGCTGCAGTGGTTGTCAGCCTTTGGTGGTGTCAAAGATGATCAAAAGATTAGTATAGTGATTACCAAACTGACCGAACAAAGTATAGGAAGGTGGAGCTTGGTTGGTGACGGTGGGATCTCCACCGGGTAAGCCCAAGACAGGGAGTCGGCCCAACAGGCCTAGGGTGGCCCATGCAGTTCCACATTAGGAGGCCCACTCGGCAAAGCAGCCTCACAGTATTATCACCAACAATGGCAAGAACTACGCCTCGGTGGCCCATCCCCACAGTATTATCACCAACAATGGCAAGAACTACACCTCGGTGGCCCATCGGCAGTCCAACAGGCAAGTTGAGCGCTCCAATGCGCTCATCCTCCAAGGCATCAAGCCCCGGCTGCTGGATCAACGAGCTCCCTTCTGTCCTCTGGAGTTTAAGGACTACTCCAAACCGGTCGACTGGCTACACGCCTTTCTTCATGGTCTACGGAGCTGAAGCTGTCCTGCCGAGTGATATCCTCCACGACTCCCCGCGAGTCGCAACATATGTGGAAGCGAATGCCGAGTTGGTAAGACAGGACGACCTTGATCTCCTAGAGGAAGCACGGGAACTCGCTCTTTCACGCTCGGCCATATACCAGCAGAACTTGCGCCGTTATCACAGCCGCCAAGTCCGGGGCCGAGTCTTCAACAAAGGTGACTTGGTCCTTCGACTCATTCAGGACAAGGCAGGCATGCACAAGCTTTCCCCGCCTTGGGAGGGGCCGTTCATCATCAACCAAGTGTTGCACAACGGCGCCTACCGATTGGAGGACCTGGCATCAGGAGCAGTCACCGAAAGGACCTGGAACATTGCTCTGCTGTGTCCTTTCTTCACTTAAACCTTCTATTTTCCATAGTTTGTAGTTTGATCATGAATAAAATTTGTCCCTCCTGAGGGGCACTTGGAGGTTACATTTTTTCACTTTTCCAAGTCGGAATCCCTTATTTCTGATCTTGCTATTAAACTATGGTCGTTCTCCTTGGGCAACCCCCGGGGGCTACATTCAACAACCGAGTGGCTTGACTCCCGGGCAACCCCCAAGGGCTACCTCAACCCACTGGGTGTGTTGTCAATTGGTGCAAGTTATTTTGAATCTTCTAACTTTGTTTTCCGCGTGAACGTCTAAGTAAATGTGTACGGTACCTAAGGTCCACTCTTCGTCCCCAACTATAGTCGCAACCCGGCTGTCTGGTTGGCAAGAGCAAAAGCTAAAGGTCGGCCTGCACGTGAAAGGACTCGGCGTAGAAACAAACTCAGACGAGCAAAATAACTTGTGCATAATAACTTAACATTTCATTGCAAAATAACATAGTCTTTATAGCATTTCCACTTGGCATACCAAGGTTTAATACAAAATAATTTTATTTTTCTGGCGCCGGCTCCACGCGCTCCTCCAGGTTGGTTAACCCGGCGATCCGGCTAGCGGCATGGCAAATTCGGGGGGAGCAGCTTGAGGGGATTGACCAACTCGCCCTCTGCATTGAGTGGAGCTCCAGCGGAGATCTTGTCGATGTCCGCATCAGGATGGTGTGCCAGCACCGTCGCCAGCACCATGCCAGCTCCCGAGCGTGCCGCCAACTCCTTCCACTTCTCCACCTCCGCCGAGCCTTGTGTAAGCTTATCGACGAGGGCGAAAATGCTGGAGCTCGCTTCCTCGTTGGGCCACAGCGTGGTGCAGAGGTCCTGCGAAGCCAACTTCATGCTTTGCACCAAGCTCTTCACTTGGAGGAGTCGATCCTCCAAAGTGACGACGCAACTGGACATTGTTTCTGGTGTCCAGAACGCCTCGAGAGCCGCTTCAGCCAGGTTCGGCAGCGCCCGGAGTCAGAGCGTCACTTGCCTCGCCTGCTCCTCCAGTTCTGGGCAAGCGTCTGGGTGCAAATTATTGCAAGGAAACTGACAAGGAAATGTGCGAAAGAGGCTGGCAAGGGACTCCGAGGCTTACCAAGCAGGGTCTCGTTGGTAGTCTTGAGGTGCCCCATTAGCTCCGCCTCGCGCTTCTCCCATTCGATGATGGCCGCTGCATGCCGCTTCTGGGACTCGGTCATCTTTGAGTAGAAGCTGTCGACCTGCCCCTGCAGCTCGTGATTCATGGCTTTCAGTTCTTCGAACTGCTCCGCCATCTGCTGATGCTCCGACTACAGCAAGGCGGTAGTCTTCATGCTCTCACGAGCTTGCTTGAGCTCATCATGGAGCTCAGCTTCGCGAGCGTCGATCATTTCCCTCGCCCTCACCATCGAGATGGGGGCCTTCAATTTCTCCTGAAGGCGGGCATTTTCGGCCTCGATGTCTGCTGACTCAAAAAGATTAGAACGAACAAAATCTCGAGGCAAATAATTACTGACCCGGATACTTACTCCCAGCGGCAGCGAGCTTCTCCTCAAGCTGCCAACTCTAGGCCCTTTCATCGGCCAGTGCCTTCTCAAGGGAGGCATTCCTCTCCATGAGGGCCTGGCGGATTCAAGTCAGTAAGTCTCAAGCCAACTCAAACAGTCGACCAGAGACTCGGGGGCTACACCCACTGGGTGCACTGACCGTGTCTCCAGCGTCAAAGCAAAAAAGAAAAGGGAGTAAAGCTCGGGTGTGAAGACTTACTCCGATAGAATGTTCCAAGATGCTGGCCGAGTCAGCCAGCGTGCTGGCCGCATCCACAAATTCTCTCAGCTTGGTGCCAAGGGCAGTAGCTCGCCGCATGGCCTCCTGCGCTGCCGCACACTCCTCCGCACTACGAGTCGGAGGCATGAGCTGCGGGACGGGAGCGGCGCCGTTCGGCTGACCGACCGTAAGGCTCCGCTCCATCGACAAGGAGTCGGAGGCTGCGACTCCCGTGACATCCACTGGATGCTGTGATGGCAAAAGTCCCACACCGACTTCAGCATTATGTTCAACCGGAAGGCGGAAGACAAACCAAAAAGTGACGTACCTGGTGGTCGTGGGAATCACTTTCACCACGGTTTTCTTCTTCAGTCTTCCTAGGGCGGACAGAACCCCGGAGGTAGAAGGCGCTGACTGGGCGGCAGCCGGTGTACAAGCGCGGATGGCAACCTGCACCGCGAGGTTGGCGGTTTCAGCCCGCGCTCGCTTGGAAGCCGACTCCGCCTGCACCGAATCCCCTGACGCCCACGAGGCTCTGGAGCCAGAAGCGTCGTCCGCCCGCCTCTGCTTTGGAGTCGGAGAGGTCGAGGGCTCGACCTCCTGGACCTCATCGCCCAAATCCGCTTGGTCTTAGCCTTCCTCTGAGTCCCCGCCCTCGGAGGCATCTTCGTCGACCTCCACGTCGTCCAGGACTCCCGAAGCTGGATTTTGCTCGGGGAGGGGCGGCATGGTGTTCAAGCCCAGCAAGGTCTGTGACAAAAAGGACTCAGATTTAGAAGAGAACCCGAGACAAAAATATGAAGGAACAAACTCGAAAGGCAAAAGACTTACGGTGGACGGAGGATTGGCGGCAGAAAAGGGCACCACATGCAACGCCCTATTGAGACCGAAGCGCTCCTTGGTCAAACTCTTCAGGAGCTCTATGAAGAGTTGATCCGAGAGCCCTTCGGCCGACACCCTGGTCAAGTCGGAAGCACCCGAGTACTCCCACATCGGGTGCGCCCTAGCCTGAAGCGGTTGAATCCGCCGACTCAATCAGGTGATGATGAGGTCGACGCCAGTGAGCCCCTTCTCCTGGAGCCTCCGTTTCCCCCTTAGGAGTCGGTCGACCTCGGACATCTCCGTGCTGGACGGCTTGGCGCTCCAGCATTTCTGCCACACGGGGGGACCCTCGACATACTTGGGAAGCCCCTCCTGGGCACTCAGCGTGCGCTCGTCGGGGCAATAGAATCACCCGTCTTGCCACTTCCGCACAGTGTCCAGGAGCTGCAGCTTGAAATATTTAGCACCAGCTTTGACTTGAATGCTGGCTCCCCCGTAGATGGATAGGCGCTCGCCGGCCTTGATCTGCTGCGCCTTCACCATGAAAATCTTTTTCCACAGCCCCCAATGGGGCTGAGTCCCCAAAAAGCATTCACATAGCGTGATGAAACATGCGATGTGCAGAATGCCATTGGGATTCAGATGATGGAGTTGGAGGCCGTAGAAGAAGAGCAGCCCACGCACGAAGTTGTGAGGGGGCAGCGACAAGCCCCGCTCGATGAACGGGATGAGCAGCACCCGTTCATGCTCATGTGGGGTGGGCTTCTCCTCCTGATACAGCGCCCTCCAGTTGCTGATCGCCCGAGGCGGGAGCATCCCCTCGCCTGTGAAGCCCGAGAGGATCTGGTCAGTCACCACCGACGGGACCCAGTTGCCCCTTTTCCACCCGTCGGGAAGGGCGGCGGCGAAGGTGGAGGAGGCATCGCTCTTCTTGCTTTTACCGGCACGAGACGTGGTCGGCGCTGGTGAGAGCAAGCGGAGAAGGAAACAATGCGCGACGGTGGGCTCCAGTGGTTTGAGACAGCGTGCATGAGGAGAACGAGGAGGCAGATGGGAACCGCTCCCCTAACAGGCAATCCCGAGGCGCATCAACCGCACCAATCAAAAACAGACCTGCTATGCGAACGGGTGTCGATGATTGACCCGACAGGGTTCGCAGGTCGCTCGGCAACACCCGAGCTAAGGATGGACTGATGCGGACATCGCCATGGACAACACTCTCTCTAGCTATTCAAATCTAAGCGACACATGTGTTGGATCATATGTTGCCAAGACATGGCATGAAAAGGTGAATCATCTCCTTTACACGTGTCCATCTAATCCTACCAAGAATGGCATGCTACTTTATGTCCCTATGTTTTGCATTCTCAGGTCTGGAGATCCTAGTGACGTGAGGGCAAGGGAGGAAGCTGTCGCTGCAAAGGAGCAAAGGAGCAACGGGACTGAAGAAGAGACTCCAAGCACCAAGCCCCCAAGCTCCAAGCCGAGTCCCAGCCGGACCGCTGCCTCGGACCCTCCGGACGTGCACTGAAAGTGAAGACCCGGACTGTCCGGTTGAGGCCCGGACCCTCCGGATTTGAGCCGGACCTCAACCCGGACCCTCCGGGTGAGTATCCGGATCCTCTCTGGAAATGCCGGATCTCAACCCGGACACTCCGGCTAAGTGTCCGGATCTTCTCTGGACAGGCCCGGACCTCCACCCGGACACTCCGGATGAGTGTCCGGATCGCTTCTGGAAACCCCGGACACCAGCCCGGACCATCCGGCCACCCGGACCCTCCGGATTCTGCCTACGAGCAGTAAAACGAGCTGCGGCCCATGTATCCAAGGGGGTCGGGGCTAGACTATAAATACCCGTGCCCAAACGCTAATTAGGGTTAGACTTGATGTATTAACTAAAGTAGAGCTTTGCTCCTAATCTAGGGTTTCATCCCTCTAGATTTGGAGTTCCACCTTAGGCCTTTCTTTCCTTTTGGATTGAACGGATCGGCATGTGCCTCCGAGTGGTAAACGTGGCATTCAATTGAGAGGTTTGTTGAATTGGTTCCTAGTCTCCAAAGGCTTTCCCATTGGGGTTTGTTGTTGGGGTGGGTTTTCCAATTAGGCTTGCCTAGTTATCTTGTCCAAATTGTGAAGATCGGGAGCCCTCCGTATCAACTTGGTATCAGAGCTCTAGGTTGACACGATTTGGATTTGTATCCCCTCTTTCTTCTACCCCCAGTTGCTAGCTTTGTTTTGGTTTTTCTTACCTATTTCGAAAACTCCACAATAAGAGCTCGATTTGAGTTTTAGATGCAATTTGGAGGTTTGGGTGAGCTTTGGTTGGTTTTGATCCATTAGATCTTTGCTATACTTGTTGATCTAACCTTCCTTTGCGTTGCTTTGGCCGATTTCATCGTTTGCCCCTTCGATTTGGTGGTTTTTGGTCTGCCCAAAACCCCAGATCTACTCCTCTGTTCCTCGGCCGGACCCTCCGGATTCCAGCCGGACAATCCGGGTGGCCGGACCCTCCAGATTCAACCCGGACAGTCCGGGTTTGGCAGAACAGGGCGCAGCAACTTCGCCATTCGGGGCATATTTTCCACACCCGGTGTCCGTTTTCTGCAAACTTGGACTCGTTGGAAAGCTAACGACGAGCTCTAGGTCATCATCATTAGCACCAACCTCCACAAGCAAGGTAAAATCTTTGGAAAGACCCTTCTTCCTTGCATTTCTTTGTGAGCCATTCTACCCTTCGCGAATACTTTGAACCTATAAGACTAGCTCTTCAAGGATTGCTTGGGCTTTGCGCACTTGGTACTACCTAAAGTACCTCGAGCAAAATTGTAAGCGCTAGTTGTTCTTGTAGGTCTTGGCACAAAGAAAGAAAAGGAAGGAAAAAGTCAAAAAAAAGTGATCAAAAGAAAAAGACAAAAAAAAGAGAAGAAAGAAAGTGCCTATCTTTTGGTAGGAAAGCGGAAAACCCGAAAACTCTCAAAGTAGGCGAGTGGTATAAGTGTGCAAATCCGTAGCCCTACAAACTTTGCAATCGAGCTAATTTGTATTTGTGCAACACGAGCTTATAGTCTTCGCTAGGAACATTTTGTACTAGCTCACTTCTTTGGTTGCACAAATCCCATTATCTTTGCGCGTGAGTTGTTTGAGCTTCGCTTATATCCTTTGAGATCAACTCTTATTGCATAGTGTCATTGTGGATTATTACTAATCTTTGCAAAATCTCATTATTCCATTTGCTTAGTGTATTATGCTAATCCTTCCGAGATCCACTAAAAGCTTTGTTTGAGATAGTGTTTGGGACTTTGGAACCTTTTCAACTTACTCTTGAGGGTCATCTTTTCCCTCCATGGCCCGTCGATCCTTCAATCCAAGGAGGCAAGGACTTCGGTGGTAAGTGAGGTGAGCAAAAAGTGTAGAGTTCCAACTTCCAAATACACCATATACATATCCTTTGTGCTTGCATCATTAACCATGTTTAGGTTTGGCCACGAAGTGGAAACCAAGAAGGAGAGACATGGACAAGGGGGAGCACAACACTCTACAATGTCACTTCGAGCCTCATGGGCTTCAACGAATGAGGCGAGTCATCCTCGTTCATATCCATCAAGGGACTTCACCAACAAGAACCTCGATGTCCGAAGCTCCAAAGGCTTGACTACAAACAAGTCTAATGTAGCAACTCGACACGATCAATGCAGCAAAAGTTCAACAATGCAAGAACTACGATGAAAATCGCGAGGCTCGGATTGGTTTGGAAGGGGAAAATGAATCTAATCTACTATTTTTTGGCTTTTTTTTGGACAATAGGATGAACAGATCTAATCTATGAAAAACAGTAAACTCTCACCGATCAACTGGAGCTCTGATACAACTTGATGAGACGGTGGCCCGATCTTTCGGTGTGACGAAGGTAACTAACGGTTTGGTGGAGTTTGACCTTGACGATCCGACTATACCATATGCGACAATACGCCTTAGCAATCGTTAAACCAATCTCTAATGGTTATTGACCTTGCCATAGGACGATCAACCTAAACAATGAAATTCGAGTTCCTGCAAGCAACCAAAGAACCAGCAAGAACTATGATTGCAATATGAAATTGCGAGTATTAAATTGGCACAAGAGCTAGAAGAACAAAGTTTGGGATTCCGCTGGAGATCTAAATAAGGCGGCAGTCCTACATGACTTGTAGATGCAATATTGTAGCAGTAGCTAAACAACTCAATAAAACCATAAAATTAAAGGGAGAATCCTAGGGGGTATATAAAGAGATGATGTGTTCTATTACAGAGATAGTCTCAGATTGTTTTGGCCGTTGTGGTCTGCTGGTAAGGAATTTAGATATGGGGTTGGACAGGTTGGAAAGAGCACGAGATAATCTTTTCAAAGAGTCCAAGATCACCCAAATCGGAGTCTGTATGCTCGAGATAAAGACGTTTGAAGTCAGGCTATCTCACTTGGATCAAAAGTGACATGAGAGGACTTCTTATTCAGCACCAAATCATCTCTTGCATTTGCACTCGAAGTCTTGAGTGAAAACTTGTTTGTATATTGGCTATCTTGTTCTTCCTTCCTTGTCTTCATGCTCCATTGCTTGTCCAAACTTAGCTTGACTTGGACCTCCATTCCTAGCAAGCAAAAGAACATATCCTTTAGATAGCACCATATGTTCTTTAATATCAAATGATGTACCAAGAAATGACAATACCTGATTATTAAGTTGCCGAGCATGAGCCCTAGTTATAGGTCCTTGTATTTTCCGCATGGTACTTGGGGCGGATGTAGGAGCTGTGGTTGTATCATTAGTAGGGATGTCCTCATCATCCTTCGTGAGTGATAGAGAGAAAGATATACTCTCCCAGGCTTTGGGAAATGCTGAGCATTCAGGTCATATGCAGGGCTATGGGTTGTACATCCCTTGGTGGAAAGCTTTCCTGAGCAACCCAGAGTCTCGAAAGGAGAGGAAACGGGCAAAAGCTGAACGTGATGCCCAATAGATGAAGGAAGCTATAACGAGCTCACTCAAAGTGGAGATGGCTCAAATGTTTGAATAGCTCAAAGTACAACACATGAGTGAAGGAGCCGTAGGCAGCCCCGGTGGTCGACGAAGCGGCTCCGTATCCATTGATGTTGTTGATGATAGTAGGGGCACAAACCCAGTTGATGAGATCCATCATCCCATATCATGCAAGTTGTACGTGAAGCTAAAGAACATGCATTTCGCACTGGAGGTAGCTTATGCGATGGTGTATCCACCAGTGGAGGGAGATGTGGTCAACAATGTCCTGTTAACACTGGGTATGCAAAAGTCAGCGTGGACATGGTCTCCAACTGCCAGTACAACAACATCCCGCTTTCCCATACTGATCCCAATGTCGAGATAAAACATCTTGGACAAGCCGTTGGGAAGTTCATCCACTGGCTTAAGAAAGACATTGTGATCGAGACACGACGATCTGAGCCGTCGTGTCCAGTTGGGATCATGTCAATGTTTTCTTCCCTGCCAAAGATAGCTACCCATTTGGCGCGAGAGCATCCAGCTAGTGAGCCCCAGCAAGAAAGCCAAGCTATGGTACCTCCTCCGGTTCGAGCTCCTTCGGCGCCTGAGCAATTTGGCTATTGAGCCCCACCAAGAAAGCCATGCTATTGTAATAGTGTGGCCTGCAAAGAGTGTTCCAGCAAGGACTACAAAAAAGGGGGCCAAGGGGAATGCGAAGCAGACATATGAGGATGTCCCTTTCATGGAGGTAGCTCGCAGGTCCTTGCTTGGAGAACCAGTGTTATCCAATGAAGATCTTATTTCGGTTGGGCTTATTTGTCAGAGGTTACATGCTCACTACATGGAAAGATCTAATGCACTGGGCATCCAAAGGGATTCCAGTATAGTAGTGCAATTCCGAGCTAATCATCTCAAGCATAAGCCCTCATTCTTCACAATAGACTATGAGGACTTATTCGATCTCTTAAACCTCCGGGAATTGGACGCCTCCCTGATGAGAAGCTGGACATTGTAAGTGTTTACAAATTTTGTCTATGTTCACGTAATACCTCCACGTTCGTACATTCATATAACTCATTGTTTTCTTATGTATGATACATGATACAATTATCAACAGAAAAGGGTTCCCGATAGGTTACCTAGGTCCACACTAGGTCTTCACGCAAAGCCTAGTGCTAGATTAGGATCTTGTCGAGCAATACGTCACGAACGCATTGCGCCAGCTACAGGACAAAGAAATAATATGTCTTGCCTGGAACCAGGAGTAAGTGATGCATGCACTCCTCAACTCATTTTGGCTTTCAACTAGGGGTAAGTTATTAAAAGCGAAATCATTTTCTATAGAGGACACTGGATCCTGATCATGATCAAAAAGGTATGGAAGAAGGTCTATTACCTTGATTCCTTAAGGTATAAAAAGAGGGACTGGTCCGTAGTCAATGATTTAATCGACAGGTTAGAAAACAATCGTCCGTACATTCTTCTTTTTTTACTTTATTTTGCAAATCCGTGCTGAGCAAGATTTGCTCCTACCACATAGGGCATGGGCGGCATCCACAAATCAAGGTGGCTCTGACACTCTCAAACACTATTTTGGTTACAAGGTACTGCCTAACTGAAAAAAATAAGCTTTTATCTCATCAAACATCAAGTTATATCGTGTACATAAATCTAGATTTTTTTCACAGTGCCACCCGCAGCCAGCTGGAACCGGCCTTTGTGGCTACTACGTAAACCACCACATGATGCTCATATTGTATGGGGAGAAGAGCCTACAGCATAAGGTTAGCTAACCTATCAATGATGAATCTAAAATTTCTAATTGATAGTTATTACTGAATTTAATCTTCATGATTACAGGATGGGTTCAACATTGGAGTAAAGTCCTTGGCGCCCGTAGACATGTGAAAAATCTGAAGGGACCTCCCCTTGTTCATACTATCTGATGTCCTCACCAAAGAAGGCGAGTTCCACTAGAAGATGTGGTTTTTGCAATTCTATGACTAGATATTTACTTATGCAGTGAAATTGAGTGCACTTTTGACCCCCCCCTGTTATTTATATTTGCAATTGTATGCATGTTCAGATGTGTGAGATGTGGAATATGCAAATTTGTGGAGATATCAAATTACTTATGTTTCAAATCTGTTCAATTATATATGTGTGATGTGATGATGATATCTAAGAAAATTTTCATGTATGTGAGATTGTGATTCTGCTAGTTGATGCATGTGACAATTGGATTTGTTTCATGTCTGTTATTCTGTTGTTTTCAGAGGGCAAGGCTAGCCAAAAAACCAGAAAAATTCTGGTGCTGTAAATTGATATCCCAGATGGTTCCTTCTATTAACCGTCTGGGATATGTGAAAAACCAGGCAGTTGTGATCCAGAACCATCTTTGATGTGATACATATCCTAGGCGGTTGATTGGCTGAACCGCCTGGGATATTTTATGTATCATAGGCAGTTCTCTGTTCGAAACCTCTGGGAACCGTCTGGGATATTGATTATCCAAGACGGTTTGTTAACCAGCTGGGATTAATCCTCCACATCCCAAACCATTCCGAATTGGTCGCCTAAACCGCCTGGGATGACATTTATGAGCCAGCTAGGATTGACCATCCTCTAGTAGTGTAGTAACACGGTTGATGAGTACTATCTAGAACTTCAGTATTACTTATTTTGTTGTAATATCAATGAAAGTGATGAAGAGTGATCAAGAGATGGATAAATGAGGCTACTACACATAAGGTACAAGTTCCCATGTTGTGACCTACTAAAGGTACTAGTCCCTATGCTCCCCGTGATGAACTCTACTTGTCCACTACTCATTCTATTTTAGAGCAACCTAGAGTGGAACCACTTGTTACTTTGTCTTTACACAAGTTGAGAATGCCATTTGTAAAGAATTACTTAATTTTTCTTTGTGATAAGGAAGAGTTGTGTGATAAAGCTTCACTTATATCTACACCACAACTAGATAATGAACATGCTACTTGTGTTCCAGAATCACATGTTAGTGCTGAAATTAGTGTTCCATGTGTTGAAATTGTTACTAGCCCTCATGAGGAACTGATTGAACATGCTGAAATTGTTTCCCAAGAATCACATGATCTTGCTGATTTTTGTACCACATGTGATATTATTGCAATACCTCAAGATTTGGATATACAACATATTGAAGAACCTGATATAGATAAAGACTTACTTGCTCCATATTCTGAAGTTGTTTGTTTTACAAATTTGCAAGCACCAATTGTTGAGCCATGTGTAAACACTGCTTCTGAAATAGGCTTTGAAAAGTTGATAGAACAAAATGACGTATACAGTGCTATTGCTCATGATGTTGTATGTGCTATTCAACTTGCTAACCCTATGACTTTGACACATACTTTAAAGTTTCTGAACTTGTAGGTTTATCGTCGTGAAATTCCATCTATACTCCGTGCTATCAAGTTAATGTGATTAGAGAATATAGTGTAGATTGTGGAATTTTAGTGCATACCTTTTGCATCACTCGTGCTAAAATTGTTGATAAACTTACTCGTTCCGATGATGATCATTTGCAATTGCTTATCTCATCACCTTTGCAATGTCGGTATTTGATTGAAAAGATTATGTTACGTGCTATAGCAATTTATGACATAGTCAATGAGTTCCTGGTGCATGGGATTTGCATTCCATGTGGTCAACTTTCTGCTTTAAGAGAAGATAATATGACCTCCAATATTGGTGCTGAATTCACTACTGTAGAATGACCCTTTGCTGAACCCCCTCCACTGATGGGCGCACTATTGCCCGTCGTTGGAGGGGCTCACCACTGACGGGCACCTAGAGGCCCGTCAGCAGAGGAGTCTGACTGGCCGCAGTGGAAGACCTCCACTGACGGGCCCTTAAGTTGCCTGTCAGTGGAGACGCAACCCCGGTGCCATAAATGACGGATCATCTCCACTGACGGTCCATACTAGCCGCCCGTCAGTGGAGATGTGGTCTCCACTGACGGGCGCAGTTCCTGACCGTCAGTGATGGTAGGTCCCAGGCTGACTTGGCTCTTGCGGATTACCACTGACGGGCTCTTTTTATGTGCCCGTCAGTGGTAACCTGGCTTTAACAGAATAGAGACGGCTCTCGCTACTGGCCAGTGCTCGCGCGCCCACTGGCCAGCAGCGAGCGCCGCTGCCACCGCTGCCCCATATGCTGCCGCCGTCGCCGCCAATCCCCCCCACAAACACTCCCCTCCCCCCAACCCTCCTCCTCTTCCTCCTTTCTTCCTCCCCAACTCAAGATCTCTCTAAATCTACATCTCCTCCCCTCTCCCCAACCCTCCTCCTCTCCCTCCTTTCTTCCTCCCCAACTCAAGATCTCTCTAAATCTACAGCTCCTCTACATCTCCTCCCCTCTCCCCAACCCTCCTCCTATCTCTCCTTTCTTCCTCCCCAAGCTCAAGATCTCTCTAGATCTAGATCTAGAATTTCTTCCCAAACCTTCCCCTCCTCCTCTCACTCTCTCCATAGATCTCTCTTTCCTCACCGAAAAGATCGCTAGTGCTTGGTAATAATGCTCGCTAGTGTTCTTGATGTGATTTTCGGTCATCCAGCCGAGGCCTAGTGTTTTGTTCTTTTTCACCGAACTGATTAGTTTCGTGTCGTAGATCTTGATCGATGGATCGCAGTTGGATGTATGACAACCAGGCGACAGAGAGTTGGGCTATGGCTTTGAACGAGTTTCTTGATGTCGCCGAGCGAGATATGACGAGAAAAGGTGGCACGAAGATTTGTTGTCCGTGTCGCGATTGCAAAAATTTGGTAATGTTCGATACGAGAGGGAGGGTGACGGTACACCTGGCGCTTAAGGTTTTCATGTCAGGCTATACACGTTGGACGTGTCACGGTGAGGAGGAGGAAGATTAGGTGTTACAGCAAGATGCCGAACACGGAGATGACGAAGAAGACGAGGGGAGTATCGAACCTGACGCCGAAGAAGAAACGGGAAACAATTTGGCCGATATGGTGCAGGACGTTCACATGGTGGAGCAGGTGGTGATAGATCCCGAGGACGAAAGAGAGGCTGCTAAGTTCACGAGACTAGTTGAAGACTCGCAAACCCCGTTGTATATCGGTTCCGATCCAAAGCACACGCGTCTGTCGGTCACGCTGGAACTTCTAAGAATCCCGGCAGCCCATAATTGTCCAGACGAAGGCTTCGATGAGACATTGGCTTATCTCGCAAAAGTTTTTCTAAAAAATAACTTGTTCCCTACGAGCACCGATGAAGCCAAGAAGGTTGTCTGCCCTCTTGGATTGGACGTGCAGAGTTTCCATGCATGTCCGAATGATTGCTTTATTTATTGCAAGGAGCACGAGAAGCTGTACAAGTGTCCTACGTGCAACACATCCAGATTCAAGTGGGGTAGAAACCAAGCCGTTGATGAGGACCCAGTGACGAGCGGCACTCCGGCAAAGGTTGTATGGTATCTTCCAGTCCTTCCCCGTTTGAAGCGTTCATTCGCTAACAAGAAGGAGGCAAAGCTGTTACGTTGGCACACCGAGGGGCGAAAAAGTGATGATGGCGTGATGAGACACCCTGCCGATGCTTCGCAGTGGCGGGCGATCGACGCCCAGTAAGATGATTTCGGAAAAGATCCGAGGAATATCCGGTTCGGTATGAGTACGGACAGAATCAATCCGTTCAGCAACATGAGCAGCAGACACAGCACTTGGCCCATGGTTCTATGGATGTACAACCTTCCTCCATGGCTATGCATGAAGCAAAAGTACATACACCTCTCTATTCTCATTCAAGGGCCGAAGCAAGCTGGGAACGATCTGAACGTGTATCAACAATTGTTGTTCAAAGAACTAGTTACACTATGGGAACCAAGGGCCCAGGTCTGGGACGCTTACCAAGAAGAATATTTCAATCTGAAAGCACTGTTGTTCACGACGGTCCAAGACTATCCCACATACGGATATCAATCCTGCCAGTGTGTTCACGGATACAAAGGATGTGTTAAGTGTTTGGAGTTTACAACAAGTTTACACTTAAAGGGCTTTAAAAAAATCGTGTTCATGGGCCACCGAAGGTGGCTGAAACAGAATGACCCATGGAGGCAAGAGAAGGAATTGTTTGATAATACTGTTGAGATCCGTTCAGTGCCGCGGGAGAAGACAGGGGTAGAAATCTATGACATCGTGAACACAATGCCCGCTGTTACACCGGGTAAGACACAACCGTCTGTTCCCATGCAGGACGGCGTCTAGAAAAGGAAATCTGTATTTTGGGATTTATCTTACTGGAGATTCCTAAGTACACATCACAGCATAGATGTCATGCATGTTGAAAAAAATGTGTGCGACAGCCTACTTGGTATCCTGCTAAACATGTTAGACAAGACAAAAGATGGACCGAAGGCACGAGCTAACATGGAATTCTTAGGTATAAGAAAGAAGCTGTGGGCAACCAAGCAAATGACTAAGTTGGGCACGGGTGCAGTCAAAATCAAGACGGACTGGCCCGCTGCTTGTTACACTCTGAGAAAAAAGAGATCGTTAGCTTTTTGGAGTGCCTCCAAGGTGTCAAAGTTTCTTCCGGTTACTCGGCAAACATCGGGAGAATAGTTGACACGAAGACTCGCTGACTAATTGGTATGTATAATAATGTCTTTGTTTGGATGATATTATATTGTGTGTATGTGTAATGGTGTAATATTGTTGACTTGCGCTAAACGACAAAATCCTAAAACCCTAACCCGCGACGACACAAACCTAAAACCCTAAACTTAAAACGCAACAAGCTGTAACCTGCACTACATGATGACATAAACCTAAAACCCTAAACTTAAAACCTAAACAAAATGCATCTCCCAAAACCCCTACCCAAAAACACAAAAACACAAAATGCATCTCCCAAAAACTCTAAACAAAAACAAAAAACCAAAAATACCCCAATACACGCCTACACTGACGGGCAGAAACGTGTCGCCCGTCAGTGTTAAGACCACCACTGACGGGCGGACATGGGATGCCCGTCAGTGGTAAACAAGTTCCCTAACCCTAGTGATGAGGACATCTCCCACACTATCATCCAAGGACCAATCACCCGTTCCCGTGCCCGACGACTTAATCATGAGGTGCGTTCGTTTCTTACTATCCATAATTATGTGGCTAAGGATGGGATGCTACTTAATGGTGATATTTTGATTCTTAGGAACATGGGAGAAGCACCACTGGACCAGCCACAAGAGGATGAGGCGCCACCCCAAGTCAAGTCGGATTCCACTTCAACTTCGAATTCGGTTCGGTTTTCAGCAGACAGCACCTACATAAATGGGGCATAACTTTCTCATACGGAGTCCGATTGAAGAGTTCTTGTATGCGTTGGAAAGCTAACAACGATACCTTTCCAATGGATCTGATGCCACGTTATGAATAATTACAGAGACATTGAAATTGTCAGAACAAGTCGTCAGGTGCTGCGACACCGTTTTGGGCCACTTCGGGCCTTGTTTTCGTTTCGGGTTTTAAGCCTAGGTTTAGGGTGAAACTCTCAGAAACCCTAGGTATAAATACTTGGTAGCCGTCATTGTTTAGGGTGGGTTTTGCTTAGAATTATTCTGCCATCGCAGTCTCGCTGATTTCATCAGTTTGTAGAACCCCACTTCGAGTAATCAACAATCATCTCGTTTGTGAGATTGCTTCTACTGTGTTCTTGCTTGTGTTCTCGATTCGCATGCAGGGATAAGCCTTCTTGGCGAGGTCAACCACGTGTGCGCGTGGTTGATAACCAACGGAGCTGTGGTGTAGCGAACGCAGGGTTCGGATCAGTTCTGATTGGAAGCCGGGTCGTCAACGTCGAGTTCTCCACAATCGTGATTATCCCTTCCTGACGGAAGATCGGGCACCCCCGTGCGCATCAAGTGGTATCAGAGCTTCGGTTGCCCGTCAGGTATCATTGTATCCAATTAGTTTTGCCATCGTCCCAGAACTCCAGATATAGCCAAAAAAAATTGTAGTCCTATAGGGCATATCACCTTCACTGTCCAAGAGCTCCGAGCCGTTGCAATTTCATCACAGTGTCGTATTGCTGAGTTTTGATTCATAGTCAACGTCTGGTTGCTGGTTTAGACTTGTGTTCTTAGTTGCGAGTCGTTACTTAGGGTTTGAGATATCCGAATACAACTCTGAACCCAAGTCGGAGTCGAATTCATAGTGCCTCGGTAAAACGGCCATAACTTTGTCATACGAACTCCGTTTGAGCTCTACCACCCGTCAAAACGACCGGAACGAAAAGTTACATCTGATTCCCACCGACTTTGTCAATTTTAACGAATCTTCGAGGCCAAATTTGCCTTGGAAAATAGAGTTCTGGAAGTTTTATTCCCATATAGTCTATTTTTTCCCTTTCGCTTGATTCTTTGAGCAGTTTTGTGAAAAAAAAGAAAAAAAGAAAAAAAATAGTGAAGAAAAAGAGAAGAAAAAAGAAGAAGAAGAAGAAGAAAAAAAAACCTTGGTATACTTCTGTTTCTTGGTACTTTGGTATACTTCTGTGCCTATACTCGTTTCTAGGAACACGTTTAGGCCAGCAACTGAGACAAGTACCTTGAATTATTATTGAGCTTTACTAACTGTTGTCGAACTTTGCTAATCCTTGCTACCAAATTGACCTTCCAAGCTCCACTCTCTTCTGATCAGTACAGTTTCAACCCGGCAATCGCTACACTCACGTCTTCAACGGTATCACAAACAAGCCACCGGTGTACCACCTGCTACGTTGGTAAGAACTTTGCAAGAGCGTGGTTAGACGCTTGAGTGAGAGCAACTCCACATCCTAGTAGTTCGTACGAGCTTTATACATTTGTGTGTTCCTTGTTTTCACTAACCATGACAGGATCACCAGCGGCACATCAAGATGATGGAGATGAATGTGTTTCTAAGTTAGAGCTTCAAACGATGCTGCGAGATATCAATGCAAATATTAGCAAGAGCAACCAAGATAATGAGCATCGATTAGAGAGGATAGAGAGGAGTATCGCCACCCTCATCACCAGGATAGATAACCTAGAGAAGCAGCCACCTTCCGATAGAGCTGAATCAGAGGATCTCGAGGCGGATGACACTGATCAAGATGAGGATGAGTATGACCGAGCTGCCGCCAGAGCAGGACTTCCAGCTGGAGGTCGCCCCGCTCCTCACGCGGCACATCAAGAACGACGACAGCCACGTCGACAAGGTAGGGGAGGTAACGACACAAATCCTCGTCCTAGACGTGCACATGATGATTATTATGCTAATGTTAAGTTCAGTATACCATCTTTTGCTGGTTCCTATGATGCTGAAGTTTATTTGGATTGGGAGATGACAGTCGAGCAAAAATTCAATTCCCATCTAGTTCCAGAAATTCATAGAGTTAGACAAGCCACAAGTGAGTTCACTGATTTTGCTATCATTTGGTAGAATGAATTAGTAAAAGCTGGTTTAGCACCTGATACATGGCCTAGGTTAAAGAGAGCTATGCATAGTAGATTTGTTCCTCCCACCTATAAACGTGAAATGCGCAAAAAATTGCAACGCTTAAACCAAGGAAATAGATCTGTTGAGGAGTACTACCAAGAGCTACAAATAGGAATGTTGCATTGTGAAGTAGTTGAGGATGACGAGGATAAAATGGCAAGATTCTTTGGGGGATTAAGGCGTGAGATACAAGACATAGTTGACTATAAGGATTATAACTCTCTCAATAGATTGTTCCAGCTTGCTATGTTGGCAGAAAAAGAATTGCAGGGAAGGCAGCAAAAGCCAAAGAGCAACTTCGGCGACACAAGATCGATGCCTGGAACGGTCAAATCAGCTCCACCTCCTCCTGCACGGTCTGCTGCCCCCTACATGTCTAGGGCGCGTTCAGCAGCACCGGCATCGTCACAAGTGCCAGAAGAGAAGACTAAATCAGCAGGTTCCCCTACCCCGGTAAAGAGCTCTTCATCGGTTGCTTCCACGGGCCGCTCCCCCGGGACTATCTGCCATAACTGCAAAGGGAAGGGCCACTTTATGAGGGACTGTCCAAGCCCGCGACGGACATTCCTTGCTACAGAGGACGGTGGGTATGTTAGTGCTACTGATGTTGAGGATGATTCTGCCATTGGGGCTAACCATGCAGGTGGCGATGAGACGGGAAGTGATGGCGAGGAGATTCTAGGCACGGCCGCCACAGAGAAATATCAGGCCTTAATTGTACAACGCGTGTTGAGCACTCAAGTGGAACAAGCGGAGACCCTACAACGACATAACTTGTTCCAAATGTACCTCATTGTCAAGGATCGCCGCGTTCGCGTCATAATTGATGGAGGAAGCTGCAATAACTTGGTGAGCTCAGACTTGGTCAACAAACTTGGCTTGACCACACGTCCACATCCTCATCCATACCATATTCAGTGGTTCAACAATAGCGGTAAGGTTAAGGTAACACAATCTGCGAGAGTGCACTTTTTCATTGGTACATACCATGACTTTGCTGATTTTGATGTGGTACCTATGCAAGCATGCTCACTTTTATTAGGACGTCCATGGGAATTTGACACCGATGCCACCCATCATGGTCGAAGTAATAAATACACGTTATGCATACAGGAAAGAAAATTACTTTACTTCCTATGACACCCATTGAAATTATGCAATGTGAGAAAGAGGGAGCTGAAAATAGCAAGAAGGAGAGTGCACTGCAATCTGAAAATCAGCAAGTTGCTAACACCGTTTTCCCAACTAAGAAAGAGAAGAAAGTAACAAGCTCTAAGTCTGAGGGAATTAAATTGAAGGGGGGTGTTATGCTTGCTACCAAATCTGATCTTATTGATATTAATGAGCTTGATTCTCCTTTCTATGCCTTGATATGCAAGGAAGCGTTGTTTTCATTTGATGATACCTCTAGTTCTTTGCCTCCTGCTGTTACTAACCTTTTGCAGGAGTATAAGGATGTGTTTCCAGCAGAGATACCCCCGGGGCTGCCACCTATTCGAGGTATTGAGCATCAAATCGACTTAATCCCAGGAGCAACATTACCAAACCGTGCTGCATATAGAACAAATCCGGAGGAGACTAAAGAAATTCAGCGCCAAGTCCAAGACCTTCTGGACCGTGGGTATGTGCGCGAGAGCCTTAACCCATGTGTTGTTCCTGTTCTTTTAGTTCCTAAGAAAGATGGCAGTTGGCGCATGTGTGTTGATTGTAGAGCCATTAACAATATTACAATAAGGTATCGTCATCCTATTCCTAGGTTAGACGACATGCTTGATGAGTTGAGTGGTTCTATCATTTTTACAAAGATCGACTTGCGTAGTAGGTACCACCAAATTAGAATGAAATTGGGGGATGAATGGAAAATAGCTTTTAAAACTAAATTAGAATGAAATTGGGGGATGAATGGAAAATAGCTTTTAAAACTAAGTTCGGTTTATATGAGTGGTTAGTCATGCCTTTTGGATTAACTAATGCACCTAGCACTTTCATGCGTCTCATGAATGAAGTTTTAAGAGTATTTATTGGAAAATTTGTGGTTGTCTACTTTGATGATATCTTGATATATAGCAAGTCTAATGATGAACACTTGAACCATTTGCGTGCTGTTTTTAATGCATTGAGAGATGCACGCTTGTTTGGTAATCTTGAGAAGTGTGCCTTTTGCACGGACCATGTCTCTTTCTTGGCTATGTTGTCACTCCACAGGGTATTGAGGTGGATGAAGCGAAAATTGAAGCCATTAAGAGCTGGCCGACCCCTCAAACTATCACACAGGTGAGAGGCTTTCATGGACTTGCAGGATTCTACCGGCGGTTTGTGAAGAATTTCAGCACCATCGCTGCCCCATTGAATGAGTTAACAAAGAAGGGAGTTTCCTTCCAATGGGGTCCAGCACAAGAACACGCTTTTAACATGCTTAAGGAGAAGCTTACACATGCCCCTCTACTCCAACTCCCCGACTTTGGTAAGACTTTTGACCTTGAATGTGATGCCAGTGGTATTGGGATAGGAGGAGTGCTGCTACAAGAAGGTAAACCCGTTGCTTATTTTAGTGAGAAATTGAATGGGCCAACTTCTAAACATGTGCATTTGGATTTAGTCCACGTGCACCCATTGATCTTTTGCCATTGCCTACTTCTAAACATGTGCATTTGGATGCTAAAACACGTGCTGATTTTATTCTAAAAATCCATGCAACAACTAAAGAGAACATTGAAAAGATGACCGAAAAGTATAAACTTGCTGGTAGTCAGGGTAGGCGCCATTTATCCTTTGAACCAGGCGATCTTGTTTGGTTACACTTGAGGAAGGATAGATTTCCAGAACTAAGAAAATCTAAATTGATGCCTCGAGCTGATGGTCCTTTTACGATAGTTAGGAAGATTAACGATAATGCATACAAGCTTGAGTTGCCTGCAGGTTTTGGGGTTAGTCCCACTTTTAACATTTCAGATTTGAAGCCTTACTTGGGAGAAGAAGATGACCTTGAGTCGAGGACGACTCCAATTCAAGAAGGGGAGGATGATGAGGACATCTCCCACACTATCATCCAAGGACCAATCACCCGTTCCCGTGCCCGACGACTTAATCATGAGGTGCGTTCGTTTCTTACTATCCATAATTATGTGGCTAAGGATGGGATGCTACTTAATGGTGATATTTTGATTCTTGGGAACATGGGAGAAGCACCACTGGACCAGCCACAAGAGGATGAGGTGCCACCCCAAGTCAAGTCGGACTCCACTTCAACTTCGAATTCGGTTCGGTTTTCAGCAGACAGCACCTACATAAATGGGGCATAACTTTCTCATACGGAGTCCGATTGAAGAGTTCTTGTATGCGTTGGAAAGCTAACAACGACACCTTTCCAATGGATCTGATGCCACATTATGAATAATTACAGAGACATTGAAATTGTCAGAACAAGTCGTCAGGTGCTGCGACACCGTTTTGGGCCACTTCGGGCCTTGTTTCGTTTCGGGTTTTAAGCCCAGGTTTAGGGTGAAACTCTCAGAAACCCTAGGTATAAATACTTGGTAGCCGTCATTGTTTAGGGTGGGTTTTGCTTAGAATTATTCTGCCATCGCAGTCTCGCTGATTTCATCAGTTTGTAGAACCCCACTTCGAGTAATCAACAATCATCTCGTTGTGAGATTGCTTCTACTGTGTTCTTGCTTGTGTTCTCGATTCGCATGCAGGGATAAGCCTTCTTGGCGAGGTCAACCACGTGTGCACGTGGTTGATAACCAACGGAGCTGTGGTGTAGCGAACGCAGGGTTCGGATCAGTTCTGATTGGAAGCCGGGTCGTCAACGTCGAGTTCTCCACAATCGTGATTATCCCTTCCTGACGGAAGATCGGGCACCCCCGTGTGCATCACCTAGAGAACACAACACCACTGACGGGCGGACGAGGTGTGCCCGTCAGTGGTAAACAGGTTCCGTAACCCTAGCAAACACACCACCACTAAAGGGCGGACGAGGGGTGCCTGTCAGTGGTAACCCCGTTCCTCTCCGCTGACGGGCGTTTAATATGTGCCCGTCAGTGATATTGCCCATCCTATATAAGCCACGCGCGGGACTTGGCGATAATTTCACCAAGTCCTGTACATTCATTCGAACCAGCAGCGAGACTCTTCGCCGCCCTGAAACCACCAGGCTGCTCCGCCACCTGACGCCCCCGCTGCCCCCTCCGCCGCCTCCAGTCGCCCTCGATGCTGCCTCCAGTCGTCCTCGACCTCACGTCCGTCGCACTCACCGAGATGGCCTCCCGGAGCCGTGTCGCCCCCGACGTTGCCCAAGCTGCCGCCGACGTTGCCGAAGCCGCCGCCGACATCACCCCAGCCGCCGCGTCCATCGACCGCACCGCCGCCGCCTCCTCCCCTGTCCAGCCTGCGAGGTACGGCAACTCGGCCGCCACCTCCTCCCCTGGCCATTGATTTTTGCCATGAAATATGTGATGCTTGTGTGAAATGAGGATTTTCTTGTGAATCTTGCGTGAAACTGTCCAAAACACATGTAAAATATACATGAAGTACATTGAAAAAAACTTGAATTCTTCGGAAATTTGTTAATTGGTTCACAAGCAATCTGATTTTGTTTGTATTGATGTAGTGTTGATTTGATTGGAGATGTAATAAAAAATTTGATACATTATGTTGGTTGTTAAAAATGCGATGTTTGTGATAAATGTGATGCTTGCCGTTGCTTGTGAACCTGTTGCTGCTCGCTATAAGGAGCAGTTTGACTGTATTGTATATATAATGCATGTGTATCATATATTGTCATGATTGGCAACCAATAGTGTATCATATGTTGCTTGCATATCAAATAATAAAAAAATCAATTCGTGGTGTGCTTGCAACAAGTGCATGGATGTATCCATGGTAGGCAAATTGCTGCCACGAATGGATTTCAATTAAGGAAACATATTTTACATGTATAAGAGCCTACCGTTTACATACAAAGAAAAATGAAAAAAGAAACCATATCATCTGAGTAGTACAGGAGAAACGAATTACCATTTAAACAATAAACAAATAAGTCTAGGGATACTATAGATTTTTCATCATTCATTTTAGAGCATAAGCTCAAATCTTAGAAGTTGTTTAGAACATGACAAGAGCCTTTTAGGGCTTCCCTACACCAGAGCTCCTAAGTCAGTTAAGCTTAAACTAGCTTATACACAAGCTCAAGCTATGTAAGGAAGCCTAATGTCTCTAGAGATTTCTTATCTCCTATTCAGTCCATGAGATAAGAGAACTACGTGCGTGCCCACTAGAGAGAGGTCCTTGTCTTCCTCTTCTTATGGTGGATGCAATCGGGGAAGGTGGTCGGAGCGGAGGCTGGAGGCTAGAGCAGAGGCTTAATTCAAGACCAATAACACTTTGACCCAATTTCACTTCTTACTCTTGTTCAAGACCAATAGAGCAGAGGCTTACTCATTTCTTACTCTTGTTCAAGACCAATAACACTTTGACCCAATTTCACTTAATATCTTGAGGCTTAATTAAATTGAGCTTAGTGTAAACTGATTGTGTTCTCTAGTGATGATGTGCTACTACTGTATAACGACAGCACGGCCCCCCTCGACGTGGCGGCACCGATCGAGCCGGCCAGGGAACATGCCCCCGTGGCGGCCGTCACAGCTGGCCAAGAGCAACTTGCCTCGGACTCCAGCTCCTCCAGCGATGACTTTGGCTCCGAGTCGGGTTCTCAAGAGGACGTGGCGCCCGAGGAGGAAGTAGCGCCTCCAGCCCTGACCAGGTCTCAAACAAGGAGAAAAGGCAACTAGTTGCCGGACAAGACGTATATCGTTTGATGTGGACATCACCTGCACCAAGGGTGAAGACTTTGCAACTCACTCAAGTCACTCAAGTCCACCTCCAAAACCTAGTGTCCCAATGACAAGAGCTCGAGCTAAGGCTTTACAACATGAGGTGAATCTATTCCTTGATACATCTCCAATTGACTTGAGCTTGAATGGTGTGTTACCTAATGCTTCGACTCTATGCTTGCTCAGGTATGAAGGATCAACCAAGTGGAGCGAAGCCGAGGGGAGGAAGGACCCGAGCTGCTGCCTGGAAGACATGTCCGGACATTCCAGACAAGGGAGCCCGGACACTTCGGATGGCCCAATCCCGGAAGCACCGAGATCCCACAACACACCCAGACATTCCGGGCCAACCCGGAGTCTCCGGATGTCCTCCTCCAGGGATGTGCTCCTCTCGGGAGGGTATCCGGACATTCCGGCTCCAAGCCTGGATACTCCGGATGGGTGGCCGAGAACATCTTCCTCCAGCTCCTCGTCTGGACACTCCGGAACCCAGTCCCGGAAGCTCCGGATGACCCCTGCCCGGAGTGCCAACTCCGACCCTCCGGACGTCCACTGATCAAGACGTCCAGACATTCCGGAAAACTTACCCCGGAATGTCTGGGCCCTACGGCCGGACATTCCGGACAAGGTACCCCGGAATGTCTGGGTGCACTGTCTGCGCACAGTAATGGGCCGAGGCCCATGTAAGGTTTTGGCTTAGCCTCCAAGGGTTACGGGGTTAGGACTATAAATACCCGTACCCAAACCGTAATCAAGATTATTAGACTTGTTGTTAAGATTAATAGAGAGCTTTGGTCCTAATCTAGGGTTTCACCCCTCTAGATTAGGGTTCCATCTTAGGCCTTGTAATCTTCCTTGGATTGTAAGGACCGGCGCGTGCCCCCGGATGGTAATCGAGGCATCCATTGAGAGGAGGAGTTGATTTGAGTCCTAGTTCCAAAGGCTAACCCGTTGGGGTTTTGTTGTTGGTTTGGGATTTCATCTAGGCCCTTCTAGTTACCCTAGTCCAAATCGTGAAGATCGGGAGCTCTCCGTATCAACTTGGTATCAGAGCTCTCGGTTGACACGATTTGGATTTGTATCCCTTCTTTTCTCTACCCCTAATTGCTAGCTTTTTTTGGTTTTTCTTGCCTATTTCAAAAACCCCACAAAAAGAGCCCGATTTGAAATCTTGATGCAATTCGGAGTTTTGGGTGAGCTTTGGTTGGTTTTGATCCATTAGATCTTTGCTATACTTGTTGATCTGACCTTCCTTTATGTTGCCTTGGCCTATTTCTCGTTTTTCCCCTCCGATTTGCGGTTTTTTCAGGCCGTCCCTGTTTCAGATCTAAGAGTTCCCAGCACACCCGGAGTATTCGGCCCTCAAACCCGGAGTCTCCGGCCTACAGTAGCAGGAAGTCACTACTCTCAGGACGTACCCCGGAGTATCCAGGAAATCTACCCTAGAATCTCCGGGCCCACCCGGAGTGTCCAGGAAATCTACCCTGAAATCTCCAGGCAGTGCAATTACAGAATGCATCGAGCGAGGTATAACTATCTATCTTGCTCTCTCCTTTGTGAGCCAACTTCTTCTTTTGCGACACCTTTGATCCCATTAAGACTAGGTCAATGATGATTGCTAGGGTCTTGTACGCTTGTGCTACTTAGAACATCTTTCA
This sequence comes from Stipa capillata, assembly GCA_019208055.1. NCBI lineage: Eukaryota > Viridiplantae > Streptophyta > Magnoliopsida > Poales > Poaceae > Stipa > Stipa capillata. The sequence goes on along the minus strand of JAGXJF010002843.1, from coordinate 60,774 downwards.
CCCAAGCAAACAACAACGTTAGTCTTGTGAGATCTTAGTTGAAAAAAAGGAGAGAAGAAGAATCAAGAATAAAAAAATGCAAATGCCAATGATCCTTTTGTAGGAACACGCAGGCTTCAAAGGAATTCAAATAGGGAAAGTAGTCAAGTGTGCAAATCCTTAACCCTACATATTGCAATCGAGCTAGCGTCTTTCCTAGCATTTGTGCAACGTGAGCCTTTAGTCTTCGATAGTCAAATCTTTTACTAGCTCATTCCAAATCACACTATCATTGTGTGTGAGTTGTTGAGCTTCACTTATATCCTAGAGGTCAACTCTTATTGCATTGTTTCTATTGTGGATTATTACTAATCTTTGCAAAATCTCATTATTCCATTTTCTTAGTATATTGAGCTAATCCTTTCCGAGATCCACTAAAAGCTTTGTTGAGTGAGTACCCTAGAACTAGGAACTTTTCAGCCGCCTCCTGAGGATCACTTTTACCATCCACGGCCATTCGATCCTTCAACCCATGGAGGCAAGGACTTCGGTGGTAAGTGAGGTGAGAGAGTTCCAACATTCCACATACTGCACATATACTGTTATTTCGCTAACGATGTCTAGGGAAGGATCTCACGGAGCAAGTGGCAATGAAGATTGTGTGACTCGAGGGCAACATTTGGCCCTCCAACGGAGCCTCCATGACACAGTGGACAATTAGAGGCACGACATGACCCGGCAGATGGAATCTATGAAGACAAGCATTGTGCAGGAAGTTGTGCAAGCACTTCTGATGTGGACATCACCTGCACCAAGGGTGAAGACTTTGCAACTCACTCAAGTCACTCAAGTCCACCTCCAAAACCTAGTGTCCCAATGACAAGAGCTCGAGCTAAGGCTATACAACATGAGGTGAATCTATTCCTTGATACATCTCCAATTGACTTGAGCTTGAATGGTGTGCTACCTAATGCTTCGACTCTATGCTTGCTCAGGTATGAAGGATCAACCAAGTGGAGCAAAGCCGAGGGGAGGAAGGACCTGCACTGCTGCCTGGAAGACATGTCCGGATATTCCAGACAAGGGAGCCCGGACATTCCGGATGGCCCAATCCCGGAAGCACCGAGATCCCACAACACACCCGGACATTCCGGGCCAACCTGGAGTCTCCAGACGTCCTCCTCCAGGGATGTGCTCCTCTCGGGAGGGTATCCGGACATTCCGGCCCCATGCCCGGATACTCCGGATGGGTGGCCGAGGACATCTTCCTCCAGCTCCTCGTCTGGACACTCCGGAACCCAGTCCTGGAAGCTCCGGATGATCCCTGCCTGGAGTACCAACTCCGACCCTCCGGACGTCCACTGATCAAGACGTCCGGACATTCCGGAAAACTTACCCTGGAATGTCCGGGCCCTACGGCCGGACATTCCGGACAAGTTACCCCGGAATGTCTGGGTGCACTGTCTGCGCACAGTAATGGGCCGAGGCCCATGTAAGGTTTTGGCTTAGCCTCCAAGGGTTACGGGGTTAGGACTATAAATACCCGTACCCAAATCCTAATCAAGATTAGACCTGTTGTTAAGACTTAAGTAGAGCTTTGCTCCTAATCTAGGGTTTCATCCCTCCAGATTTGGAGTTCCACCCTAGGCCTTTCTTTCCTTTGGATTGAACGGGTCGGCATGTGCCTCTGAGTGGTAAACGTGGCATTCAATTGAGAGGTTTGTTGAATTGGTTCGTAGTCTCCAAAGGCTTTCCTATTGGGGTTTGTTGTTGGGGTGGGTTTCCAATTAGGCTTGCCTAGTTATCCTTGTCCAAATCATGAAGATCAGGAGCCCTCCGTATCAACTTGGTATCAGAGCTCTAGGTTGACATGATTTGGATTTGTATCCCCTCTTTTTTTCTCTACCCCCAATTGCTAGATTTGTTTTGGTTTTTCTTGCCTATTTCAAAAACCCCACAAAAAGAGCCCGATTTGAAATCTTGATGCAATTCAGAGTTTTGGGTGAGCTTTGGTTGGTTTTGATCCATTAGATATTTGCTATACTTGTTGATCTAACCTTCCTTTGCGTTGCCCTGGCCTATTTCTCGTTTTTCCCCTCCAATTTGTGGTTTTTCGAGCCACCCCTGTTTCAGATCTGAGAGTTCCCAGCACACCCAGAGTATCCGGCCCTCAAACCTGGAGTCTCCGGCCCACAGCGGCAGGAAGTCACTACTCTCGGGACGTACCCCAGAGTATCCGGGAAATCTACCCGGAATCTCCGGGACCACCCGGAGTGTCCGGGAAATCTACCCCGGAATCTACAGACAGTGCAATTACAGAATGCATCGAGCGAGGTATAACCGTCTATCTTGCCCTCTTCCTTTGTGAGCCAACTTCTTCTTTTGCGACACCTTTGATCCCATTAAGACTAGCTCATTGATGATTGCTAGGGTCTTGTACGCTTGTGCTACTTAGAACATCTTTCACCCAAGCAAACAACAACGTTAGTCTTGTGAGATCTTGGCTTTTAAAAAAAGAAAAAAGAGAGAGAGAAGAAGAATCAAGAATAAAAAAAATGCAAATGCCAATGATCCTTTTGTAGGAACACGCAGGCTTGAAAGGAATTCAAATAGGGAAAGTAGTCAAGTGTGCAAATCCTTAACCCTACATTTTGCAATCGAGCTAGCGTCTTTCCTAGCATTTGTGCAACGTGAGCCTTTAGTCTTCGATAGACAAATCTTGTACTAGCTCATTCCTTTGGTTGCACAAATCACACTATCGTTGTGTGTGAGTTGTTGAGCTTCGCTTATATCCTGGAGATCAACTCTTATTGCATTGTTTCTATTGTGGATTATTACTAATTTTTGCAAAATCTCATTATTCCATTTGCTTAATATATTGAGCTAATCCTTTCCGAGATCCACTAAAAGCTTTGTTGAGTGAGTACCCTGGAACTAGGAACTTTTCAACCGCCTCTCGAGGATCACTTTTACCATCCACGGCTGTCCGATCCTTCAACCCAAGGAGGCAAGGACTTCGGTGGTAAGTGAGGTGAGAGAGTTCCAAAATTCCACATACTCCACATATACTGTTATTTCGCTAACCATGTCTAGGGAAGGATCTCACGGGGCAAGTGGCAATGAAGATTGTGTGACTCGAGGGCAACATTTGGCCCTCCAACAGAGCCTCCATGACATTGTGGACAATGTGAGGCACGACATGACCCGGCAGATGGAATCTATGAAGACAAGCATTGTGTAGGAAGTTGTGCAAGCACTTCGAGGCCAAATTCCAGAAGCAGAGATTGATGAAGAGGATCCTCTTGATGAGACCGATGCCGAGATGGCGGCACGGCGTGCCCAAGCTCGAAGATCAGCTAGACACTGAGCACCCCTTTCTCCATCAAGGACCCAAGACCCAACCTTTGGGCCACACAATCATGGTCGGGCAAGGAGCCACCAAGGACGTGATGGACATGAGAGAAGTGCATCAGAAGGAGGATCAAGCTTTCATCAACCTAATGACCAAAGACATCCAAGACGTCCAGATAGAGACCCAGGGTTCAGAAGGCAAAATTATCATGATGAGGGTACAGAACACCGGCAGAGGGGTCCACCAGGAGATGGGGAAGAAAAGTTTGGCAAGCTTAAGTTCACAATGCCCAAGTTCTCTAGCGATGCAATGGATTCCGAAGAATACCTCACATGGGAGCTCAAGGTGAACAAGGTCTTCTGGATGCACAATTACTCCGAAGAGAGGAAAGTTGCTATGGCCTCACTTGAGTCCGATTGATATGCACTTATTTGGTGGGAACAAGTGCAAAATCAGTGAGCCGAACATGGAGAGCTGCCAGTCATGTCTTGGATAGAGATGAAGAGAGAAATGTGGGCTCGTTTTGTGCCCAAGTACTACAAGCGAGACCTTTTCAAGAAACTTCAAGACCTCAAGCAAGGCAGTCGGACAGTTGAAGAATACTTCAAGGAAATGGAAACCGCCTTGATCCGAGCTAATGTCCAAGAGACTGAAGAGCAGGCTATGGCCCGTTTCTTGGCTGGATTGAACCACCCAATAAAGCGCATCGCTGACTATTAACCCTAAAACATAGTTGTGGAGTTAGTGCATCAAGCTATCAAGGCTGAGCGCCAGGTGCAAGAGGATGCTCGCTACTCCAAGTCCTCAACATATACCACACGCCCCACTCCTTATGCTTCACGTGCCCCGGCGGTTGCTCCTCGCCCCACTCCGAGTGCAAAGTTTGCCCCAAGAGCTACATCAACCAAGACAGAAAGTCATATGGGAGGTGGAAGTACAAGTGTGCGCCAATGGACAAACACAAACCGTCCTAGCACCTCTTCTTCAAAGGGAGCACCGAGTCCGAGCACTATTTCGTCAATGGCTTCCACGGGCAAGACTCATGACATTGTGTGCTTCAAGTGCCAAGGGCGTGGTCATATGCAAAGAGAGTGCCCCAATGCACATGTTATGTTGATCACCGAAGAAGGCGAGTATGAGTCTGCAAGCGAAGGCGAAATTGATGCCATCCATGAGGTAGCCAGGCTTGAGCAAGAAGGAGAATATGAAGATGGACAAGAGCGAATCTATTGCGAGACCAAGTCGGGACCATCCCTCGTCGTCACCAAGAAGATCCTCACTGTCCAACTTCAAGATGAGCCTGAACAACGGTGCAACCTCTTCCAAACCAAGGCCGCAATCGACGGCAAAACCATCAAAGTCATCATCGATGGAGGGAGTTGTCACAATTTGGCAAGTCAAGAGCTGTGTTCCAAACTCAACCTGAAGTATAAGAAGCACCCACGCCCCTACGATGTGCAGTGGTTGAGTGACAGCGGCACCATCAAGATACAACACATGGTGCAAGTCTCCTTCAAGATTGGAGCCTATCAGGACATGGTGGAGTGTGATGTGGTACCCATGACGGTGTGCCACCTTCTGTTGAGCCGCCCATGGCAGTACGACCGAGCGGCACGCCATGACGGCCACACTAATGAGTACATCTTTCGGTGGCACCATAAGGAGTATGTGCTTCGCCCCATGACGCCAAGCCAAATTATCACCGACAATGCTCAAAAGTTGGCAAGGCTTCAAGAAGAGAAGAAGAGAGATGAGCGAGAGAGCACAACTTTGAGTGACTTCCACAAATCGGTGAGCGAGAGCCACAAGCCCAAAATGAGAGAAAAGAGTCAGGAGGCGAGTAGAGGCTTAGTGTTGCTAGCCACCAAATCCGAGATGAGAGGAGTGAGGAATGACCCACCTACACTACACTTTGTACTTGTATGCAAAGATGTGGTTGCTTTGACTAATGATTCACCCCCACTTCCTCTAGCTATGTCTCGTGTTTTGCAGGAGTTCGAGGATGTCTTCCCCGATGAGATTCCGGCGGGGCTTCCACCCATTCGAGGCATCGAGCACCGCATCGACCTCATCCCGGGAGTGCCACTTCCCAACCGGCCACCTTACCGTGCCAACCCCGAGGAGACCAAGGAAATTCAACGTCAAGTACAGGAGCTACTTGACAAGGGGTATGTTCGCGAAAGCTTAAGTCCTTGCGCCGTTCCCGTTATTCTTGTCCCTAAAAAGGACGGATCTTGGCGCATGTGTGTTGATTGCCGAGCCATCAATAATATCACCGTGCGTTATCGCCATCCCATTCCTCGTTTAGATGACATGCTTGATGATCTTAGTGGCGTAACCATTTTCTCTAAAATTGATTTGAAGAGTGGCTATCACCAAATAAGGATGAGTGAGGGACATGAGTGGAAAACCACTTTTCAAAACTAAGTTTGGTTTGTATGAGTGGCTTGTCATGCCTTTTGGTTTATCCAATGCTCCCAGTACTTTCATGCACTTAATGAATCATGTTTTACGCCAATTCATTGGTAAATTTGTGGTAGTCTACTTTGATGACATTCTCATATATAGTAGAACTTTGCATGATCATGTTGGCCGCATTAAACAAGTTCTACTAGTGCTTAGGAATGAACGCTTGTTTGCTAACGTTGAGAAATGCACTTTTTGTACGAAGAAACTTGTGTTTCTAGGCTTTGTTTTGTCTACTCATGGCATAGAGGTAGATGAGTCCAAAATTGAAGCAATTAAAAATTGGCCTACCCCTATCAACGTGAGTCAAGTGCGTAGCTTTCATGGCCTAGCAAGTTTTTACCGCCGTTTTGTCAAATATTTTAGTGCTATTGCTTCCCCTTTGAATGAATTGACTAGGAAGAACATTCCTTTTGTATGGGGGCAATCTCAAGAAAACACTTTTCAAGAATTAAAGAAACGCTTAACCGAGGCACCCTTGCTTGCTTTACCGGATTTTGCTAAAACCTTTGAAGTTGAATGTGATGCTAGTGGAATCGGTATAGGGGGTGTGCTCATGCAAGAAGGTAAACCGGTCGCTTACTTTAGTGAGAAACTAAATGGTGCTCAACTCAACTATCCAGTTTATGATAAAGAATTGTATGCTTTGGTTCGTGTCCTAGAAGTTTGGCAACACTATCTTTAGCCAAAAGAATTTGTTATTCATTCCGATCATGAATCCTTGAAATACCTTAAGGGCCAAGCTAAATTGAACCGAAGACATGCAAGATGGGTTGAATTTATTGAAACCTTTCCCTAAGTAGTCAAATACAAAAAGAGTAAAGAAAATGTTGTGGCGGACGCTCTTTCCCGCAAAATGACCCTCTTGAATCAACTCGAAGTTAAAGTTTTGGGTTTAGAATGCTTGAAAGATTTATATGCTAATGACCCTGAATTTGCTTCCCCTTTTGCTAATTGTAGAGAAGGAAAGGGTTGGGACAAATATCATGTGCATGAGGGTTTTCTGTTTCGAGCTAACAAACTATGCATTCCCGAGTCGTCCGTGCGTTTGCTACTTTTGCAGGAATCCCACGGCGGCGGCTTGATGGGACATTTTGGGCGGGACAAGACCTACATGATGCTGTCCAACCACTATTATTGGGCAAAAAAGCGAAGAGATGTGGAGAGATTCATCCAACGATGCATCACATGCCACAAAGCTAAGTCAAAGCTAAACCCTCACGGTCTTTATACTCCACTTCCTGTTCCTATTGCGCCTTGGGAGGATATTAGCATGGACTTTGTTTTAGGATTGCCTAGGACCAAAACGGGGAGGGACTCGGTATTTGTGGTTGTGGATAGATTCTCAAAAATGGCACATTTTATTCCTTGCCACAAGACCAACGATGCTTCACATGTTGCCAATTTGTTTTTCAGGGAAATTGTGAGGCTTCAAGGTGTTCCCAAGACCATCGTCTCCGACCGCGACGTCAAGTTTCTAAGTTACTTTTGGAAGACATTGTGGGCCAAGTTGGGAGTCAAGCTTCTCTTCTCCACAACTTGCCACCCACAAACCGATGGGCAAACCGAGGTCGTCAACCGCACCTTGTCAACCCTCCTCCGCACCATGATCAAGAAGAACTTGAAGGAGTGGGAGGAATGCATTCCCCATGTGGAGTTCGCCTACAACCGAGCGGTCCATTCTATTACAAGCATGAGCCCATTCGAAGTGGTGTATGGCCTCAACCCCTCTACACCACTCGACCTCCTTCCACTACCGCTTCACGAACGGGTCAATATGGACGCCTCCAAGCGAGCCACTTTCATCAAGAGGCTCCACGAGACAACACGAGCTACGATTGAGCAACAAGTGCTTCGTCACGCCAACAAGGTCAACAAGAGCAAGAAAAAGATGGTGTTCGGCCCCGGTGATCTTTTGTGGGTACATCTCCACAAGGAGCATTTTTCCGAAGAACGTAAGTCCAAGCTCATGCCACGCGGCGATGGACCTTTCCAAGTCCTTCAGTGCATCAGCGATAATGCTTACAAGATTGACCTTCCACCATCCAAGTACTCGGTGAGCAACACCTTCAACATTTTGGATCTTTCTCCCTTCCATGGTTACAATGCAGTCAAGTCGAGGTCGACTCCTTTTCAAGAAGGGGGGAATGATGTGGACATCACCTGCACCAAGGGTGAAGACTTTGCAACTCACTCAAGTCACTCAAGTCCACCTCCTAAACCTAGTGTCCCAATGACAAGAGCTCGAGCTAAGGCTTTACAACATGAGGTGAATCTATTCCTTGATACATCTCCAATTGACTTGAGCTTGAATGGTGTGCTACCTAATGCTTCGACTCTATGCTTGCTCAGGTATGAAGGATCAACCAAGTGGAGCGAAGCCGAGGGGAGGAAGGACCCGAGCTGCTGCCTAGAAGACATGTTCGGACATTCCAGACAAGGAAGCCCAGACACTCCGGATGGCCCAATGCCGGAAGCACCGAGATCCCACAACACACCCGGACATTCCGGGCCAACCCGGAGTCTCTGGACGTCCTCCTCCAGGGATGTGCTCCTCTCGGGAGGGTATCCAGACATTCCGGCCCCAAGCCCGGATACTCCGGATGGGTGGCCGAGAACATCTTCCTCCAGCTCCTCATCTGGACACTCCGGAACCCAGTCCCGGAAGCTCCAGATGACCCCTGCCCGGAGTGCCAACTCCGACCCTTCGGACGTCCACTGATCAAGACGTCCGGACATTCCGGAAAACTTACCCCGGAATGTCCGGGCCCTACGACCGAACATTCTGGACAAGGCGTGCCCCCGGATGGTAATCGAGGCATCCATTGAGAGGAGGAGTTGATTTGAGTCCTAGTTCCAAAGGCTAACCTGTTGAGGTTTTGTTGTTGGTTTGGGAGTTCATCTAGGCCCTTCTAGTTACCCTAGTCCAAATCGTGAAGATCGGGAGCCCTCCGTATCATCGTCACTCGAGTCGACAATGTCAAAGATGTTCCAGCAAGTCCACAGAAGGCCGCCCAGACCTTCAGCAACGCCTGCGGGTGCATAGTCCGTGAACAAGTGAAGATCACATGCAAAGAGTTCAGCCAGTTGTCTGAGTCGACCCGAGATGCTCTATTGAGGAAACTATAGGACAAGTACCAGATTCCTGCCGCCGACAAGGACAGAGTCCAAGCGCAAGCCCTTCGCATCATGGCTAGGGCTCTGAAGACTTGGCGATACGACGCACGGAAAGTCATGGACGACGAATGAGATACAAAAATTAGTAAAAGATGGACGAAGATACAAAAGGAAGACTGGGAGCAATTCGTTGCTCAAATAAAGAGTCCAGAATTCTAGGAGAAGAGTCGCTGGGGGAAGGAGCTTTGCTCCAAGAACAAGTTAGACCACAAGCTCGGCAGCCGTGGATACGTAGGGAAGAGGCCAAAGTGGGCCATAGAGGACGCCAAACTAGCCGCGGCTGGGAAAGCGCCTCCTTTCGCGCATCTCAGGGAGCCACGCGCCAGGGAGTACATGAGGGCGCACACAAGCTCTGACCCTGTGACGTGGTCACCAATTATAGAGTCTGAGGAACTCCAGGAGGTGGCCAACCGGCTGGTAACATCTCAACTCAGTGTCTTTTCTTACTTAGTTACGTTGCATCCAAATACGCTATCTTCTCATCAGTAATATAACTTACAGACAGAGCTGAGCCAGCAGCCTGGAAGCTCACAGGACTCCGTCACGAGCTTTCCGAGGTGGAACGATGATCTGGCAAAGGCTCGACAGAAACCGGAGCATCGGGGCCGTGTAGTAGGCATCGGGGATGGCGTTAAGTGGGACAAAGTGTTTCCCTGAAACCCCGAGGGTCGCCGCCACCCAAGGAGAGACAGCCAGGAGTACATGGAGAATTTGCATGAGCAAATGTGGGAGATTGCCGAGCAGACGTGGGTACGTATACAAGTGCTTGCAGCGTAAGGCGGTCCGACCATGCTCCCCGATATCCAGCCGTCTGGGTGGAGTAGCTGCGCATCCCCCTCGGAAGGCCGACCCGACTCGCTAAATCAAATCGACAGCATCACCGTAAGTTTTGTCCGCTAAAACGAGTCATTACAGTAAATCATGATTTCATTGTCCTGACTGCAGTGAGGATGGCACATCTATCCTATGTTTCACAGGAAGCCACTAGATGCACACTCGCGGTGCAGATTCCTGGCATGAAGGTGAAGGTGGCGCACGGCTAGGTTTTCCCGACGCCGGAGGGGGCAATCCTGCACTGTGTTCCTATGCGGGAGCACCATGCGAAGGTGCAGGTGGACGTCGTCCTCAATGACTACAGTGACGTGTTAGTCCCCGTCCCACCTGCAGAGGAACTGACAAGGCTAGGGCAGTGCAAGAACTACTTCATCCAGTGGCCGAAGAGCCAAATTATTTTAGTTGCGGCGGCCTCTCCTCGCACGGCCCCCTCGTCCAACAACCCCTCTCCATCGGTCGGACGATCTCCCTTGGGCCTCAACCAAACAACTCCAACGTTTAAAGACCTTGAAGACCATCTTGTCGGGGACCAGCACATGGAGCCGGTGTTGCAGTCCCCGGAGGCGCGGGAGGAACCCATGAACCATCCACCGAAAAGGCGCTCGGAGGCTCAAGGCGACCCGCTGGATCAACCCAGAGGGAAGATTTTCTCTCCCACCACACTTGCCAGAACACTGGAAGCAGCGATGGCGGCAGGCAAGAGTCCTGAGCCGCTACACAGGAGGAAGAAAAGCAAGAAGAGACGGGCCGGCACCGGCGAGAAGGAAAGAAAGGAGCAAAAGCAGATGAAGAAATCCTTCTCGGCATCATCGTCTAAAATATCTACACGGAGCATGTGTCTCTGGCGAGATGTTTTCCTTCCAAGTGAAGACTTGCTCCCGCAGGATGAGTTGGAGAATATTTCGGAGGACATGAAGGCGCTGCATGAACATTACCTAAAGATGTCCAGAGATCCGGAACATTTTGCCAATATTGGAAGGTCAAGGTGCCAAGAGATTACAATTTCTTCATGGAGAACGACCAGAACACCTTCGACATCAACTTTGAAGACCTCTTCAACATGTACAACCTCTATAGGCTCGACACCATGATGATCAGGTTATGGGCTCTCTACCAAGCCCAAGAGTGTAGACGTCTACGCGACTCCAATATTGGCATAATCGATCCGATATGCATGAATGAAGGCTACGCTGCGACCCAGGACGGCCGAGTCTTTCTGGAAGAATACCTTGCACGTGCGTTCATCGTTCATAAGGATCAGGACTACATACTAGCCCCCTACAACCCTCCGTAAGTCCTTTAACTTAGCACCGTGGGAATTTTTTGTTACTTTCGCACGTATCTCCGCCTGCTAACGTCCATTTGTTCACATTTACGCAGCGACCACTGGGTCCTCATTGTGATCGTTCCAATTTGGGCCAAGGCATTTTAATTTGACTTCGACGGGGCCAAGAGATCTGACTTCAGCAATATCACTCGTATCTTGGATACTGCATTTTTCAGAGCCAAGTTCATGGGACATAGTAAAATACCTTCAAAAGCGACAAAAATGGTACACCATTACAAATTCCCTTCCAAAATCTAGCCAGAAAATAGCGTCACATGTGGGTACTACACCTATGCCCAAATGGACTGCTGGGTCCGGAGAAAGAACAAGCACTGGAAAGATATGAAAGAACTGAAGGCTTGGTCTGAGCTAGGAAGTAGCTTGTACGACTGGCATCAGGACTTTGCCCGCATCCAAAGAATCTTCGCCAAAGTCATCAACCATGAAGTCATCAATCCAATGGGTGAATTCTATGCCGGCCCCCAATTTTCAAAGCCAAACTTAAGCGGGCATTGAAGATTCCTTGTTTCTGAAACTGACGAATAGTTGGCACTATGTTCTTTATAAACTTAACAACTTTATTATGTAAATACTTGTGTTCTTTCATACCTGTGATTAATGGTTATGTGAAATTTGTGAATATGTGTGAATATTTGTGAAATTTGTGAAATTTGTGAATATTTGTGAATTTATTTGTGAAATTTGTGAATATATTCTGTGAAATTGGCACTGAAAGAAAATGCACCATGGCAACACTACTAATGGGCGGTTACAAAATGCCCGTCAGTGAAGGCTAGGTGTAAAGACCCTCTTGTAATTTGTAGTGACACTACTCTTAAGACTCAAGATCAATGTAGATCTCCGTGAATAAAAACAATTTTTGTTTCCTCGCATGCATGCATATAAATCGCTCACAAATAACTTAGGCTAAAGACCGTAACATGTGCCCTCGGGTAAATTTTGAAGTAGGTCAAATAAAACCAGTATCACTAGAATCATTCTCGATCGATTTTTCTTACGCTATAAATAACTCAGAGACGTAGTATCAACGACTGTTCTCTTTAAACTTCTACCCTTGGGACGAAGATTAAAACGAGTCAATAAGATATTGGATAGTTCAAATTTTAGTAATTCGACCTAATAAAACTTGAGGCGGCGCAATTAGGTCATATCGACATCCTATAAACCCTTGCATAACTTTACAATTAATTTTAGACTTCCTTTTGTTTAATCTCAGCTCTAATAATAAACGAAATAAAGAGAGAAGGAACAGGATTAAATAAAAAAAAATAACAGAAAAATACCCTACCTATTTTACCTGTCCCGTGGGTCCCCCTGGCAGCCTTGCCTTCCACGTTGCCACCCACCCCCTGTTTTTCTCCACGCGGCAAGCAGCAGCCCCTAACCTCCACGTAGCAAACAACCCGCACGCAGTGCTTCTCTCCTTCTCCACGTAGCAGCACAGTGGCCCATTTCCCCATTCCTCTTCTCCTCTATACCAAAAGCCCCCATTTTCTTGCCCTGCTCCGCTTTCTTCCTCAGAGCAATCCCGCCGCCCTCACCCGAGCATGCACCACCGCGCCGGCCCTCCTCCTCTGCATCTCCCCGCCGGTTCCTCCCCATCCCCTCCGCTTCACCCATCCACCACCGGCGCCCCACCGCTGCCTTGCTGCCTCTCCGCCGGGCTCAGCCACCGGCGAGCCGACCTCCAGCGCCGCCTTGCGTCGCCGGCCGCTCCCCGGCGCTCCGCCCCCTTCCTGCTCGCCGCGCGCCGCCATACCCCCAGGGCACACCGCCGCCGCCTTGCCACCCTGGCGCGCCGCCGCCTTTCCCCTTGCCGCGCCTCTGCTCCTCCTCCCTCCGGCCGGCCATCGACCGCCGCCTGCGCAGCCCCAACAGCCACCCACCGCCGCCGTGGCAGGCTGCCAAGCCGCCGGGCCCAAGCCGTTGCCCCGCCGCTGCCGCCGGGCTCTCTGCCGCGCCCCGTCGCGCGCCACGGCCACCACCTCCGCCCTAGATCCCCATCCGGCCGGCCTCTCCAAGCAAGGCCGGTGGCGCAGGGCTCGGCACCCCCGCCTTCGCTCCTCCCCTCTTTGGCTCCTCCGCCGCCCTCGGGTACCCATGCCACCGCCGGCTGCAGCTTCTCCCCTGAGCTCGCCTCTCCGCGTGTTCTGTTGCCGGCTGGAGGCTCCTCCTAGGGAGCTCTGCCGCCTCCTTTTTGCTCGCCGCCGGCCGAGTTCCATCACCGGCCGGCCATCTATAGTGCCGCGCCGCCGCCTTGCCGCTTGCTGCTGCTCCTTTGTGTCACTGCCGCTTGCATGTCGTCGTTGACTGCAGCTTTGGCTGCCATCGGGAGGAGATGGAGGAAGGCAGCGAGAAGAGGAGAAGGTGCTGCTGCAGTCCCGAGTCGAAGAAGGAGGCGGATACGAGATGAGGAGTCAAAAAGAAGATGAAGATGACGCCGTGCACGGAGCCCGATCAGTGACCTAACTGCCCTCCTCATCGAATTCCTTGTGGTTCACGACAAGGGTAAACTCTAGAACCCTAGTATGCGGCGATTGTCCTTAGCATGTGGTAGATTGTCCTTAGCATGTGGTAGATACGACTGATTCTAGCCATTAGGACATTTTTCTGTTAGTTATGTATTGTAGGTGTTGTTGAAGGACTGAGAACTTTCGAGCTCAGTGGGTATCCTTCTTATGGTTATTACGAGATGAAACCAAAGTAAAATCTGAACATGCCACCAGGACTAGAAATGTTTGGTTTAAATTGTGAATCTATATTCCCCCAGCTTATACGACTAACAACTAAATTATTACTTAAGCATCCATATACTCGACTAACAGTTAACACCAGAGCGAAGTTAATAACCGCTTAGTGCAAGCCACCCATATCAATATTACCTATCTAATGAACTAAAGAGTGTAAGGACCTAGATAAGAGTTGAATAATGCAATCCACTCAGCTATGACCGAATTAGTTAAAGACTAATCATTAGTTAGAATAATCCATACGCTGATCATGTCCGGATAGGACCTAACCATGGTAGTAACATTGGAGATGCCTAGCTAATCCAACTTATTAAGTACAGAATCAACTGCTTAGTGTGTCCCGCCGTGATAACGAAACTAATAAACTTAATCGTTAGCCATTAGTAAGGTTCAGATAAATCAATATACCGAGGGCTCTAATAACCATAAGTTGGTTTTGGGGCTGTAATTATTTTAAGTCTGCTAAAGGTTAGTAAATTAACACATTAATCCCATGCAAAGCAAACCGATTTCAATACTGGTCAACTAGGACACTAATCCCTGTTAAGACAAGATAGTTAGTAATCAATCTGCTTGAAGCCCGGTCAATATTATACTCTAACTATGTTAACGTTTGATAAGTCAGTTCAATTAGCTAAGTCTAGATCTTCTGAAATATTTCAAATGTTCACTAGTCAGTGACCAACTTAATTGATAAACCACGAACTCCTAATTAACTAAAGAGCATAAGTTCTATAACAACGGTATGTGAACTCACTAGTTGTTTCTAGATGATGAGAATATTGGGAATAAGATAATTAATATATTTCCCTTACCGAGAAGAATACAGGAAATGCTAAAATCTAATTAGACTCGAAGCTTCGTAGGAAATGCATGCACCTTCCGAGTAAAATGATTATTTCACCTAAGATCATCCTTGTACTTGTAGGCTTTCATAATGCCATTACGGTATGATGCTGTATTTAGAGATTTCAGAAATGACCAAATTGCACTGGGCTTACTACTAATTAGTAATACTAGAGAATCTAGCTTAACAGCCAAACTAAAAATGCCTAGTGTCACACTTCGCCTAACGGCCAGAAAACCATCGCGACCCCAGGTTCTCACCTACGACAACGAATCGATCAACTGAGCCCTAACCCTAATTATAGGTTTAAGGCTTCTATCCTTAGTTGCATATCATATCCCTTGCATGCATTCATATTCTAGGCTCACCCATGATTAAAACTATATCGCAACAAAAACCGAACCCAACATCCGGAATAAATGCAAACCTATTTATGTACTTGTATACCTTATTTTAAATCCACCGTAGTTGCATCCATATCGCTGGCATTCATGCATCTTCGTCCTTTTCGAATTAGTTCTTAGGGTTGCTTTTCCCCTTTTTAGAGGTCGCTTGCTTCTTACCGGTGTTTCAAGTATTCTGGAGTTCTCCCGCATGCTTCCCGCAAGATCAGGAACGACCCGAACAAGGCAAGCAGAGCTTGTTGCATCTTTACCTTCCGTGCTCTCGTGTATGCCCTTTTATATGTGCTATGTGTATGATTGTTATCGTCGAATCGTTGCAAGTTGCGTACACTAGCATGTGTAGGATGTGTCTTACGTCGAGAACATCTTGTAGCTCTTCAACTAAATTGTTAAGTGAGTTGGGAGAGCCGAGGGCGTGCACAATGGGTACGGTTGGTGTGAATTGATGCATGACGGCGACCCAGGTGTGTGAAGGTTTTGTCGCCATACCAACCCTATTTCCAGAGTGTCACCATCCCTTATCACACGTGAACGCTAGCGAGAACCAACACTGAGGATAGTTGAGGTAAGTCTCCATGCACTTTGGAGGCTCGCTACCTCCAAACTGTTATGCACTCGCTATGCCTGCAGGGGTTGAGTTGTCGGTAGTGGTTCGAGAGATTTAAACTGGATATATGTGGATTGGACCAATGTGGAATTGACTTATATATGGATTGGATCGACTGGGATTTGACTTAGGGGCTGCCCTAAATGAATTGGATGATGTTTATTTGAATTTATTCGGATTGAACTCATGAGCCGCCCCAAATGGATTTGGATTCGATAACTTGACCTCGTGGTAAATTAGCTGTGATGTGTTGTGTTATGAGTTAGTTGGTACTTAGTTTGTCTTACTTCACCTTATTAATGTTATGTTCTTAAGTTGTATATTGTTACTCTGAGAAGCATTCACGTTTAATTAATGTTGTACTAGTATGAGTAGGACATTTAATCAAGCACGGATAAGTCTTGCGAGTACGTTCGTACTCACCCAGGTTACCCCTGGAGCTTGCAGGAGAGCCGGTGGTGGAAGATTATTTCGATGATGCTTAAACTTGCTGTTTCCTCGGTTGTGTTCGATTGATGGGATAGCTGTAGCTTTTGCTCAGCGGTCGCTAAGACGCTGTGGGACCCATTCACTTGTTTCCGCTGTCGTTTAATTTCTCCGTACTCGGATATGCTTTTGGTTATGACTGAATATTGTAATGTGTTGTCCCATCGTGGGCAGTTAATATTAATATCGTATCTGTAGAGCTTTGTTATGATATCCGAGTTGTTAATCCCAGGCTGCCCTTACGCAATGCGTGTATGATTTGAAGCGTTTTGGGTATGCCGTGAAGGGCTGCGGTTGTACCGGTTGTTACTAGGTTGGGCACGAATCGGTTGAGTGACCCGCTGGCTGAGATGCTGTGCCGGCCAGGCAGGGTGTGGGCGTTCTACCGGGCTTTCGAGCGACCCACTAGCCTTCGGGCTAGGTTAGGGTGTGGGTAGAACTGCCGGGCTCCTCTGACCTTGTCTTCCCTGGTAGTAATTGGGAATGACTCTACACCTTCACCGGATATTGGAATCGTATGTGGCTCTGGGAAGATTGGTCGCTTCCGGCCGGCTCGCACCTAGTGGGTGTCGGATCGTTTAGTCTTGGTGCGTACGGCGCAGGTACCGTGCCACCGGGCTGACGAGTCTTTCGGTCCTTGGCGACTTCGCGTTCCCTTAGTCATATGCAATTCCGGGTCCGTGACAGCTTGGTATCAGAGCCGAGCTGACCGTAGGAAGCCAATTGCAGGTGGTCGTTAGATAGGACTCGACAATGTCGAGAAAACTATTTGTAAAATTAAACCCTATGTTTAAATTTAATAAGTAGCTTGCTTTTTATTCCTTAACCTCATCGCTCTTAGTTCTGAATGTTCTCCTCTATTGCGTTTGTTTTCCTTGTGTGGTTAACCCTATTCTCTCTAACCCTAAAACTTGGATTCTATAGGACTGATGGATCATGACAAATTTCGGTGGATTGTTAGAAAGTAGATGATCTTTGGTCAAAGCAAAATTGGAATGGATGGAAGTGAGTAAGCTTTCAGAAATAAAAATAAGAATCTAAATGTCTATGTGAGCCCTTGATGCTATGATCGGAGATGGAACATGGTATGATCCCTTGGCTAGTAATCAAGATACTAAGGTTTGTTTAAGGAGATTAATTACAGTGATTAGACTATGGATCTCTAGAAATCTCAAGAAATCTAAAGTTTTATTGGATTCCTCTTAGGAAAATGACTCTATTGTCGGTGGATGATGTTTTCGAGATCAGAGTCATGCTGAAAATAAAAATTTGAGAAAGGAGTAGATGATTAATAAGTTTATTTGGATTACAGGGTTATGTAAATCTTGGATTTTGATTGGATTATATGGAATTGTTGGACTAATTCCTAGGTCGAAAGTCATAGTATTAGCAAATACCCTTTGGAAATTGGAGTAAGATCGGAGACAGTATATGAATTTCGGTGGGTTAACCTAAATGAGTTGGATTAATAGGAGATGCAATGGAGTGCGAAAAATTAATTGATTTAGCAAAGTAATTAATTATTCCTAGTAGATAATTTCCTTGACATTGATTCTAAATGAAAAAGTGATGGACAGAAGTAGAGATTGATTACCAGACCAATTGATTATGATTATGACTTAGCATCAAAGACGAATGAATCTTTGGCGGTTCATGATATAAGCATTATCAGAGGATCTAATGTATTCATAGGTCTCTAGTGATAAGAACCTTAGGTTGCTGTTGGTGCCAATAATTATAATAGATCCGAAGATTGGTTTAGTCATTGGATATTGGTGAAATTAGAAGTATTGCCGTTGAGCTTGGATAATTATGGGTTGGCAGGTGATACGATAGAAGCCGTATAGAGGGCAACACTACTATTGGATTTGGAAAGAATCAGGAGTAATAGATGAAGGGACTTAGATAAATTGTTGGATCGGTGGAATATGATTAATAATGAAGATTTTGAATACTAGTGGATGAGACAAAAATGAAGTCTATAGATGGGGGATTAATAGAAAATGATTATGGGCAAGGATAAATGTTGGATTACCATTAAGATAATACTTATAGGTTAGGTAGATGATCTTTGGAATTCAATTTTCCTATAGGAAATTGCTAAGGTAGTGATCTGTCTTTAGAAAGATGTCTTGGTGAAATAGTTGAATTCTACATGCTAAAGGATTGATTTAAGCACCATGGCATTTCTCCCTGCGACTACGAGCATATCCCTCTTAATCCAATCTTGCGTTCTAAGGCATTTTGATAGCTTGACTATCATACCTGAGTTAAGTGAGTGATAATCAACAGTTCCCTCCTTCCACACTTAGGTAGCATCCCAAATAAACAACAGTTCTTTCGTCCATTTCGGTGTAAGTGAACGGTAAGATCAGCCCACCAATTGTTCAGGTTCTAACTCCTTTCTATTCTTGGTCGTGGTTATCCACCTTCCCCCTCCCAAGAAACTTTCTTACGGACTCTCTTTAGTTGCCCATAAATTCATCTAAAGAAGTTGGTAAGTCCTCACCTCTCGTGGTTATGTTGGAGGATCAACTTGTTTTGTAACACCCAATTTGACCGATTAGGGTCTTGATCGGCATTCATGCATACATGGCATCATCATCACCACACCTTGTTTAAAACCTAGCTGTATATCGATTTAACTTTATAGAATATGTTAATATTTCATCCTCGGAGGAAATTATACAAACACCAACCAATTTATTTGAAGTATTCAAAATAACAAAGTCATTAATAAGGGTCGAACACTCCGGTGAATCCCCATCCCTAACCCGGAAACCCTAAGGAGCTGGAAATTAGGGTTAGGTGGCAGGACAGATTCTAGTAGATAAAAAGGTTCCAAGATTTCATACATAGCTCCCAGGGTAGAAACCCTAACTCCCCCTGGGCCGAAACGCTCGGCCGGCCCATCTCCCTCGGCCCGCTCATCCCGCGCGCGCCTCTCCCACCTTTCCTCTCACTACCACGCGGGCTAATCTCTTCAATCTCTGACGACTCAACCGTTGGTCTTATTCCCCCTGACTTAAATCAGAAGAATACCTATTGCCATACTCCTCAACCAAAATTTGCGCTCCATAAGAAGTTGCACCTCTGACCCCAAGAGATTCTTCTGCCTTCTTCCAAGTGGGCCAATGCTTTTCTTTATCTCTTTGTGGGAAAATGGTATATGGTCCAAGACTACTTGTCTCACATATCTAATCTCGATCTTCTTTTACTTCCTTGACTGAATGAGGATGGATCTAAGCTTTGGGTTAGCCCTTCCCTTCCCCCTCCTTAACAGGATTGAAGGAAGTTCAAGACCAATCTCATAATATCTTACTTTACCTCAAGGATGTGAATCTGTACATGATAGATTATTCAGAATTGATGCCATGCATTCGGTACTCTCGAACATTTTTGTGCCCACGTTAGCACGTCAATAGGGAGCCTGATCACCTCCTCGTTGATGGCGCTAAGTGCGGTACGGAACTGTTCTTTAGTCCCGACAATTTTGAACTATCATCTGTACAGCGTCATACATCCAAACCATTGTCATCCAATAAACCTCGCTAGCGAGTTAAACAGAACCTCAGATCAATCTTAAAGATGTTCCATTCCACCTTAACCAGTTAAGTTTCTAAAGTGTTGGATGATCTGGAATTGCCCTCGTATCATGACCATACATTTCTGTTACTTCGGAATCATATTTCCGCCCTCTCCTCAATTCTACACTTGAGCTAAGATCATTTGCTCATACTAGATCCCCTCACTCAAACCAACAATCTTGAATTCTGAATTTGCAAGACCGACAATCGCCGCAGCACTTCCCAGTTGCTACTATTCCTTACACCCTCATCTCTCCTCTCAACCGAGTGTAGAGTCTATTAAAGCTAAACACCATAGACGAAGCCATTTCTAGGAATGATACCCTGATCTGGTTTTCTCTTTCCAGAACTAGTGTAAAAGTCGGTAAGTGATTTTGCTTTCTCCCTATCGACAGCTTGGTATTAGGTATCTCACCAAGGTCTTGCTACAAGTGGAGCACCTCGTCCTCTCTTCTCTACCGTAGGAATCTCGGGACGAGATTCTTTTAAGGGGGGTAGGCCTTGTAAAGACCCTCTTGTAATTTGTAGTGACACTACTCTTAAGACTCAAGATCAATGTAGATCTCCGTGAATAAAAACAATTTTTGTTTCCTCGCATGCATGCATATAAATCGCTCACAAATAACTTAGGCTAAAGACCGTAACATGTGCCCTCGGGTAAATTTTGAAGTAGGTCAAATAAAACCAGTATCACTAGAATCATTCTCGATCGATTTTTCTTACGCTATAAATAACTCAGAGACGTAGTATCAACGACTGTTCTCTTTAAACTTCTACCCTTGGGACGAAGATTAAAACGAGTCAATAAGATATTGGATAGTTCAAATTTTAGTAATTCGACCTAATAAAACTTGAGGCGGCGCAATTAGGTCATATCGACATCCTATAAACCCTTGCATAACTTTACAATTAATTTTAGACTCCCTTTTTGTTTAATCTCAGCTCTAATAATAAACGAAATAAAGAGAGAAGGAACAGGATTAAATAAAAAAAAAGAAAATAACAGAAAAATACCCTACCTATTTTACCTGTCCCGTGGGTCCCCCTGGCAGCCTTGCCTTCCACGTTGCCACCCACCCCCTGTTTTTCTCCACGCGGCAAGCAGCAGCCCCTAACCTCCACGTAGCAAACAACCCGCACGCAGTGCTTCTCTCCTTCTCCACGTAGCAGCACAGTGGCCCATTTCCCCATTCCTCTTCTCCTCTATACCAAAAGCCCCCATTTTCTTGCCCTGCTCCGCTTTCTTCCTCAGAGCAATCCCGCCGCCCTCACCCGAGCATGCACCACCGCGCCGGCCCTCCTCCTCTGCATCTCCCCGCCGGTTTCCTCCCCATCCCCTCCGCTTCACCCATCCACCACCGGCGCCCCACCGCTGCCTTGCTGCCTCTCCGCCGGGCTCAGCCACCGGCGAGCCGACCTCCAGCGCCGCCTTGCGTCGCCGGCCGCTCCCCGGCGCTCCGCCCCCTTCCTGCTCGCCGCGCGCCGCCATACCCCCAGGGCACACCGCCGCCGCCTTGCCACCCTGGCGCGCCGCCGCCTTTCCCCTTGCCGCGCCTCTGCTCCTCCTCCCTCCGGCCGGCCATCGACCGCCGCCTGCGCAGCCCCAACAGCCACCCACCGCCGCCGTGGCAGGCTGCCAAGCCGCCGGGCCCAAGCCGTTGCCCCGCCGCTGCCGCCGGGCTCTCTGCCGCGCCCCGTCGCGCGCCACGGCCACCACCTCCGCCCTAGATCCCCATCCGGCCGGCCTCTCCAAGCAAGGCCGGTGGCGCAGGGCTCGGCACCCCCGCCTTCGCTCCTCCCCTCTTTGGCTCCTCCGCCGCCCTCGGGTACCCATGCCACCGCCGGCTGCAGCTTCTCCCCTGAGCTCGCCTCTCCGCGTGTTCTGTTGCCGGCTGGAGGCTCCTCCTAGGGAGCTCTGCCGCCTCCTTTTTGCTCGCCGCCGGCCGAGTTCCATCACCGGCCGGCCATCTATAGTGCCGCGCCGCCGCCTTGCCGCTTGCTGCTGCTCCTTTGTGTCACTGCCGCTTGCATGTCGTCGTTGACTGCAGCTTTGGCTGCCATCGGGAGGAGATGGAGGAAGGCAGCGAGAAGAGGAGAAGGTGCTGCTGCAGTCCCGAGTCGAAGAAGGAGGCGGATACGAGATGAGGAGTCAAAAAGAAGATGAAGATGACGCCGTGCACGGAGCCCGATCAGTGACCTAACTGCCCTCCTCATCGAATTCCTTGTGGTTCACGACAAGGGTAAACTCTAGAACCCTAGTATGCGGCGATTGTCCTTAGCATGTGGTAGATTGTCCTTAGCATGTGGTAGATACGACTGATTCTAGCCATTAGGACATTTTTCTGTTAGTTATGTATTGTAGGTGTTGTTGAAGGACTGAGAACTTTCGAGCTCAGTGGGTATCCTTCTTATGGTTATTACGAGATGAAACCAAAGTAAAATCTGAACATGCCACCAGGACTAGAAATGTTTGGTTTAAATTGTGAATCTATATTCCCCCAGCTTATACGACTAACAACTAAATTATTACTTAAGCATCCATATACTCGACTAACAGTTAACACCAGAGCGAAGTTAATAACCGCTTAGTGCAAGCCACCCATATCAATATTACCTATCTAATGAACTAAAGAGTGTAAGGACCTAGATAAGAGTTGAATAATGCAATCCACTCAGCTATGACCGAATTAGTTAAAGACTAATCATTAGTTAGAATAATCCATACGCTGATCATGTCCGGATAGGACCTAACCATGGTAGTAACATTGGAGATGCCTAGCTAATCCAACTTATTAAGTACAGAATCAACTGCTTAGTGTGTCCCGCCGTGATAACGAAACTAATAAACTTAATCGTTAGCCATTAGTAAGGTTCAGATAAATCAATATACCGAGGGCTCTAATAACCATAAGTTGGTTTTGGGGCTGTAATTATTTTAAGTCTGCTAAAGGTTAGTAAATTAACACATTAATCCCATGCAAAGCAAACCGATTTCAATACTGGTCAACTAGGACACTAATCCCTGTTAAGACAAGATAGTTAGTAATCAATCTGCTTGAAGCCCGGTCAATATTATACTCTAACTATGTTAACGTTTGATAAGTCAGTTCAATTAGCTAAGTCTAGATCTTCTGAAATATTTCAAATGTTCACTAGTCAGTGACCAACTTAATTGATAAACCACGAACTCCTAATTAACTAAAGAGCATAAGTTCTATAACAACGGTATGTGAACTCACTAGTTGTTTCTAGATGATGAGAATATTGGGAATAAGATAATTAATATATTTCCCTTACCGAGAAGAATACAGGAAATGCTAAAATCTAATTAGACTCGAAGCTTCGTAGGAAATGCATGCACCTTCCGAGTAAAATGATTATTTCACCTAAGATCATCCTTGTACTTGTAGGCTTTCATAATGCCATTACGGTATGATGCTGTATTTAGAGATTTCAGAAATGACCAAATTGCACTGGGCTTACTACTAATTAGTAATACTAGAGAATCTAGCTTAACAGCCAAACTAAAAATGCCTAGTGTCACACTTCGCCTAACGGCCAGAAAACCATCGCGACCCCAGGTTCTCACCTACGACAACGAATCGATCAACTGAGCCCTAACCCTAATTATAGGTTTAAGGCTTCTATCCTTAGTTGCATATCATATCCCTTGCATGCATTCATATTCTAGGCTCACCCATGATTAAAACTATATCGCAACAAAAACCGAACCCAACATCCGGAATAAATGCAAACCTATTTATGTACTTGTATACCTTATTTTAAATCCACCGTAGTTGCATCCATATCGCTGGCATTCATGCATCTTCGTCCTTTTCGAATTAGTTCTTAGGGTTGCTTTTCCCCTTTTTAGAGGTCGCTTGCTTCTTACCGGTGTTTCAAGTATTCTGGAGTTCTCCCGCATGCTTCCCGCAAGATCAGGAACGACCCGAACAAGGCAAGCAGAGCTTGTTGCATCTTTACCTTCCGTGCTCTCGTGTATGCCCTTTTATATGTGCTATGTGTATGATTGTTATCGTCGAATCGTTGCAAGTTGCGTACACTAGCATGTGTAGGATGTGTCTTACGTCGAGAACATCTTGTAGCTCTTCAACTAAATTGTTAAGTGAGTTGGGAGAGCCGAGGGCGTGCACAATGGGTACGGTTGGTGTGAATTGATGCATGACGGCGACCCAGGTGTGTGAAGGTTTTGTCGCCATACCAACCCTATTTCCAGAGTGTCACCATCCCTTATCACACGTGAACGCTAGCGAGAACCAACACTGAGGATAGTTGAGGTAAGTCTCCATGCACTTTGGAGGCTCGCTACCTCCAAACTGTTATGCACTCGCTATGCCTGCAGGGGTTGAGTTGTCGGTAGTGGTTCGAGAGATTTAAACTGGATATATGTGGATTGGACCAATGTGGAATTGACTTATATATGGATTGGATCGACTGGGATTTGACTTAGGGGCTGCCCTAAATGAATTGGATGATGTTTATTTGAATTTATTCGGATTGAACTCATGAGCCGCCCCAAATGGATTTGGATTCGATAACTTGACCTCGTGGTAAATTAGCTGTGATGTGTTGTGTTATGAGTTAGTTGGTACTTAGTTTGTCTTACTTCACCTTATTAATGTTATGTTCTTAAGTTGTATATTGTTACTCTGAGAAGCATTCACGTTTAATTAATGTTGTACTAGTATGAGTAGGACATTTAATCAAGCACGGATAAGTCTTGCGAGTACGTTCGTACTCACCCAGGTTACCCCTGGAGCTTGCAGGAGAGCCGGTGGTGGAAGATTATTTCGATGATGCTTAAACTTGCTGTTTCCTCGGTTGTGTTCGATTGATGGGATAGCTGTAGCTTTTGCTCAGCGGTCGCTAAGACGCTGTGGGACCCATTCACTTGTTTCCGCTGTCGTTTAATTTCTCCGTACTCGGATATGCTTTGGTTATGACTGAATATTGTAATGTGTTGTCCCATCGTGGGCAGTTAATATTAATATCGTATCTGTAGAGCTTTGTTATGATATCCGAGTTGTTAATCCCAGGCTGCCCTTACGCAATGCGTGTATGATTTGAAGCGTTTTGGGTATGCCGTGAAGGGCTGCGGTTGTACCGGTTGTTACTAGGTTGGGCACGAATCGGTTGATTGACCCGCTGGCTGAGATGCTGTGCCGGCCAGGCAGGGTGTGGGCGTTCTACCGGGCTTTCGAGCGACCCACTAGCCTTCGGGCTAGGTTAGGGTGTGGGTAGAACTGCCGGGCTCCTCTGACCTTGTCTTCCCTGGTAGTAATTGGGAATGACTCTACACCTTCACCGGATATTGGAATCGTATGTGGCTCTGGGAAGATTGGTCGCTTCCGGCCGGCTCGCACCTAGTGGGTGTCGGATCGTTTAGTCTTGGTGCGTACGGCGCAGGTACCGTGCCACCGGGCTGACGAGTCTTTCGGTCCTTGGCGACTTCGCGTTCCCTTAGTCATATGCAATTCCGGGTCCGTGACACTAGGCATCACTGACGGGCACCAAACAGCTGCCCGTCAGTGGTGATACCACGCCGGCCAATCCTGGAGGGGTTTCCGCTGAGGGGCCTGTTGCGCCCGTCAGTAGTTATGTATACTACTGACGGGCTCCACACCCGTCAGTGGAGGCCACCCCTCCACTAACATTCCCAGGGTGACGGGCCCCCTATCCATCAGTAGAGGGGGTATACTGCCCGTCAGTAGTAGGCGTCCTTGCAGTAGTGATTGATGCTAAATAGCTTGTCACATGATTGTTCCAACATTAGTGCATTGTCTTGCTCTAAAATGCAGCATGATGTAGCTTCTTATTTGGGTACCACTGATGATTATTCACCTATGTTGGGATGGTTTAATGATGGACATTGCAAAAAATATTATATGCATGAATACTTCACTTATACTACTTGCAAAATAGATTATATGCATGAACACTTCACTTATACTTACAAATTGAGTTGCAATACTTGTTGGAATTATAAGAATGACATACCACTATGCGTGTTTCTAAGATCTGCCAAGATGAATCAGAGTTGTGATCATGGTTTTGATATAATTGCTAACCAAGAAAAGCTAACCATGATAGATAGATACAAATATGCTGCGCACACGTTTTCTTTGCTCTTTTATGTTTTTTAGCTTATGCAAAGCTGAGGACGGTTTTGTTTTTAAGAAAGGGAGGATGATGAGGACATGACCCCCATGGATACATCCGCTGTCAACTCTACTTCCATTACTTCAACTATGTCTGCTGCTGAAGCTACAAAGAACAAAAGGAGATTCATGAAAATCTTCAAGAACAAGAGAGGAGTCAAGTTCAAGCTCTCGGGAGGAGGAGAACCACATGAACTAGTGCTGTATAAGGAGTTTTTCCACGTCACCTTTGGTCCAAGGAGAGCTAGAGACCAAGTCCCATGAGTTTTGGACTATGATTCGGATTGTTGAGACAGCCCTGACTTCAAACGTCTATATCTCAGGCATACGGACTCCGATTTGGACGATCTTGGACCCTTTAGAAAGCTTATCTTGTGCTCTCTCCAACCTATCTAGCCTCATCTTGAAATTCCTTATGAAGCAGGCTACAATTGCCAAGAAAATCTTGGGCTGTCTCTTAAACAGATCACCTCTTCTCTTTATATACCCCTTAGGATTCTCTCTTTAGTTTTGGGTTTTGTTGAGCATAGTTTTGTTGCCTAGGGCCAAAAAACATTGTCTCTAGTTCTGTCTTGTGACCACCTAACCTAGTTTGACTACTTTGCAGTTTCAATATATCATACTTCATCTATATTTGCAATTTCAGATTGCCTTCAATTATTCTTGCTCGTTCTTCGATTGCTTGCAAGGATAAAGAACCTCGTTTTCAGGTTGATCATGCCCACGGCAAGGTCAATAACATCCTGGAGTTGGTTTAGCGATTACCTAGCCAATCCGTCACTATACGAGTAGCCGGATCGTCAAAGTCACTTCCACCAAACGACGTGTGTTTCTCATCGAAAGATCGGGACACCCAAAGTTCTATCAATTACGACCATTCCTCTATTCATGATGGACGTACCTGTAATACCCATTTCTACTTTGTGAATTAGGTCATGCATTCATCCGGCATTCAGGCCATCATCCCCACAACAACACTTGCATAAACTTAAATTTATAAAAATTATATTTTATAGAATACGTACATATCTCATCCTCGGTGGTTAGATTAACAACACCAATCAACTTATTTGCTTTAACAACCATTAAAATCAGTAATGGTAGGTGGAATGTATCAGTGACCCCTAGTTGGACTACCATTCGAATCTCCCCTTCCTCAAGATTTCATCCAAAAAAAATACAATGAATTGCTAGCTCGATTGGGGTGTTTAATTTCAAACCCTACGGTGGCAGGACTAGGGTTAAGTGGTTAGGCAAAACTCTTGTGGATAAAAAGTCATCAAAATTTATAACTAGCCATGAATATGAGAACCCTAGTCACATGTAAAATTTTGGAATTTTTGGGAATGTGTAGGGCCTGGTTGTAGTTCAAACTCACTTTTGGGTCAAATTTGAATTTGAATTCAAAATCAGGTCAAAATGTATCCAAATGACCTCAAATTTTTACAGTAGGTCCCATATCCTATTTTGAAGGTTGTGTAAAAATTTCAACTAATTCAGAGCTCATTTATGTCCTCACATGAATTAACAAGTGTCTCTGTCTGGAAAAAGAAAACGGAAAAAAATAAAAGAAAAAGAAAAGGGAAGAGGGCCGAGGTCTTTGGGCCACAACCCGGCCGGCCCGCTAAACCCGCCTCCCCTTCTCTTCTTTCCGCCTTCACCACTGTAATACCCAGATTCGACGATTAGGGTTTGCCTCGCATTCATGCATACATGTCATCATATTCATGCATGAAAACCCACACACACCACTTGCTAAAACTAAGATGAGATATGATTGCACTTTATAGAATATGTTCATATCTCATCCTCGGTGGATAACTTTGCAAACACCAATCAACTTATTTGAATTCACAAACATCAACGTCGACAAAAGTATGTGGAGGAAGATTAGGGTTCCTAGTAGGGTCACCCCTCTAAGGTTCCCCTCCCGAAGTTTCGCCGAAAACCCTAAGGACTTGCTAGTTCGATCGGGGATTTCAATAACAAATTGCAAAAAGGGACAGAACTGTAATTACACATTTAGGTAATGTTCCCAAGGGTGGAAAGTTCTAAAAACCTACAATTAGCTATAAAAATGGTTAGCCTAGCTACATGCAAATTTCTGGAATTTTTGGAAAAGATCAAGACTTGGTTGCAACTCAAACTCCGAATTAGGTCAAGAAATGGGATTGAACTGGAAACTAGGGCAAACACACTCCAAATTACTTCAAATTCCTACAGTAGGTCCCGCATAATATTTGGAAGGTCCTGTCAAAATTTCAGAATTTTTGGAGCAATATTCGCACATGAAATAACACTAACATTGGCTCTGTAGTTATGTAAAAAGAAAAATTAAAAAGAATAGGCCGAGGCCCGTTCGGCCAGCCCACCAGCCGGCCCACTTCACCCCGCCGGCGCCCTCTCTCCCCTGCCATGCGGTCCCACCCGTCAGCCTCCTCCCGCTCTCTGCCGCCTCGGGCCCACGCGTCAGCTCGCGCCCTCCACGTCCCCGCCTCCGGTTCGCCGCCGTGGGCGGTGCCCTGGTTCCGACAGCCCTCCCGACCAGCGCGCCGCCTCTTAAATACCCCGCCCCGGCCGCCCGCGCCTCCCCATCCCGGTCCGAAAACCTTAGCTCCCCAACCTTCTCTCCGGTGTGCAATCCCTCGCCGTCGCCGTCGTCTCCTTCAGCTTCGGCCCGAGCTCCGGCGAGGAATCCTCGCTTCCCCGGTGAGACCCAACCACCCTCGTTTAGCTCCCGAGCTCCCTCATGCTCTCCCTCACCTTCCTCTGCTCCCATCTCCTCAGATCTGCGCCCCAGGGACCTCCACCACCGGTGACCGAGCTCCACCGCCACTCCCGAGTGCCGCGAGCTGCATCCCGACCTCCTCCTCCTCTCTGCACACCGGCATCAACTTCAGGGTGAACTCCCCATTCTTTCCCCTTTTCCCCGAGCTCTGCCGAGCCTTGTAGCCCGGTCCGGCGATGTCTCCGGCGAAGCGCCGCTG
This sequence comes from Stipa capillata, assembly GCA_019208055.1. Classification (NCBI taxonomy): domain Eukaryota; kingdom Viridiplantae; phylum Streptophyta; class Magnoliopsida; order Poales; family Poaceae; genus Stipa; species Stipa capillata. Next base: position 31,771 of record JAGXJF010002843.1, on the reverse strand, counting down.
CCCCAAGGTTTCTTCTCTGGCCGGTCAGAAGAGAGAGCGAGCCAGAGAGAGAAAGAGAGAGAGAGAGAGTGGAGTAGGGGCCGACCACGTGGCTGCTTGGGACTGGCTAGCCGAGTCCAGTCAGCCCGGTCCCCGGGCCCACGTGTAAGCCAGAGAGGGATTAGGGTTGGGAAATCAGGTGTAGCTTAGCTCGAGTGCACGTAGGGATTCAGGTCTGGATCTGGGGAGCGCTCGGGTAGATTTAGCGTTTAGGGTAGGAGATCTTATGGGTAGACTTAACCGGGTACGCATAGGATTTAGGTTTTAGCTCCGGGTGCACCTCGGGTGGGTTTAGTATTTAGGCCTGGCGCAGATTAGAGTTAGGGTTGAGTTTTAAAAATCCGTTAAACTTCAAATGTGCACAACTTTTGAACCGTAGGTCGGATTTCAGTAAATTTTATATATTTGGAAACCTCGTGAAAATCTCTACGATTTGGTTGAATCAAAAATCCAATTCGAGCACATGCACTGCAGGTCACCCTAGGGTTCGAATCGTAGTTCCTTATATTCTTCGATCGTCCCGTAAACCCTAGCGTGACGACCATCACCCCGTTTTCATTGATTCTAGTTGCGTCAGATCCGTGTCCCATCATGCTTTCAAAATGCATACCCTTGGAGTATAGTCGTCAACTAAAAACTACCACCTTACCCCTAACTTCGGACTAAAACAATTTTGACGCATACACACGTTAGGTCAGCATCATAACTCTGACCCGTCCTCACATGAACTATAACACACCCCTTGGGTAGAACCAGTACCTAGGTTCAACATGTATCACCCCATACCACACCCGTTAGTCCTTTTTGTCGCAGATCGGCACAAACTCTACTTCATCTCATATCACATGCGATTCTTCGACAAACCCTAATTTGATGAATAAAGCTCCGAATCGAATGATTTCAGTTGCGTTAGTTTCGTAATTCAGAGCACTACCTTACTACACAGGCTTTAGGTCATGACCATCCGTAGTGAATAACAATCCTCAAACCCTAATACACAATCGCATGAAACTTGACATGCATGCGTGATAGGACAACACTGAATTAAGAAATACTCGATGCTCTAGCTTCTTAACATCGTTAGGTCACCTTAGAAATGCATATCTAGTGTAGCTCATCATGCATACATGCTGAGTCTTATGGTCTTTTTGCCGTTTCTTTTCCGGTACTCTTAATCGTTCACAACAGGACTCGAAGAGGGAGACCACCAAGCTCACGACCTCACGCAAGATCAGGAATCCTACGACCAAGGCAAGCAGAGCTTGTTGCATTTCTTATATTCTATTACATGCCTGACTACTAGTAATGTGTGGATGTTTGATTAGCGATTATGATTGGAACTGCTTAGGATGGTTCTTAGAAGTTATTTCTCTGTGATGGTTGAGAATTTTAACTTGACGCCCTATCAACTTGGAACCATTAAAAGTGAGATGTGAGAGCCGAAGAGGGTAGGTGCACGATTGATACGATGGGTATATCTGGTGTTATGAATGCGACCCAGGTGTAAGGGGAGTTTGTCGCTATACCCCTCTGAGGCCAGCTCCATCGTAGTACTCCTCTTGTCACGCGTGGACGTCAGCGGAAGTCGCCGCTATGGGTATATCTGATGGCAAGTCTCGGTCACTCGGAGCCTTGCAACCTCTGAGTGAGGAGCACTCGTTATATCCATGGTAGTGGTACGGCCGATGACGGACCGAGAGATTGATTGGAATGAATATGTGTTAGGTTGAGAACACTCATGGTCGCCGCCGGACTCACCACTATGGGGTATCTGATGGCAAGTCTCGCTCACTAGAGCTTTGCAACCTCTGAGTGGGGAGCACTCGATATTTTCCATAGTAGTTGGAGTTGCCGGGACGGTCCAAGGGGGTTGATTACATTAGATGGGCGTGGGCTGCCCCCAAACAACTTGGAATGTTATGGTTGATGTGCTCATGTTCGTATTGGGAATTATTTGAGATCTGGACTGTAAGTGGGAGTTGCTGTGTTCCTCCCTTGTTGCTATTCATACCATGTTTTGCTGTAATCTCGTTAGCTCAACTTGCACCATGTTTAATTATTGCTATACTAGCATGTGTAGGACATCTAATCAAGCACGAATAAGTCTTGCGAGTACCTTCGTACTCACCTAGGATATTCCTAGATCATTGTAGGTGAGCCAGTGGTCGAGGATTACTTCAATACCGCCTAGCTTCCAGTTTTCTTGGTTGGCTAACGACTCATGGGATAGGTTGTGACTTTTGGTCAGCGGCCGATACGCCGCTGTGGGACTCACTAAAACTTCTTCCACTGTGTTTAGTCGTTTCTTAGTTGGATATGTTTTCGGTTATCACCGACTGATGTAAAATTTAATGGGTCCCCACGTGGACAGCTAATAGTATTATCGTACTGTAGTGCTTTGTTGTGATATACAAGTTGTTATTCAGGCTGGTCATACACAGTGCGTGAATGATATGAAGTGTATGGGTATGCCGTGAAGAGTTACAGCCGTTCCTCTTTTTACTAAGTCGAGCAGGAATCGGTTGAGTGACCCGCTGGCTGAGATGCTGTGCCGGCCAGGCAGGGTGTGGGCGCGTTCTACCGGGCTTTCGAGCGACCCACTAGCTTCCGAGCTAGGTTAGGGTGTGGGTAGAATCGCCGGGCTCCTCCGATCTTGCTTTGCGTGGTAGAATTCGGGAACGACTAAATCTTCACCGGGTCAGGGAATTGTATGTGGTTCTGGGAAGTTTAGTCGCTTCCGGCCGGCTTGCGTTGGGCAGGTGTCGGATCACTCCGCCTCGGTGAGTACGGCGCAGGTACCGTGCCACCAGATCGACTGGTCCTTTGGCCCTTGGCGACCATTTGTTCCCTTAGTCATATGTGATTCCCGGGTCCGTGACAGCCACAGGGAAGCGCCCCAGGGCTTGGCGCCTTCTCTCCTCCTCTCCTGCCGCGTGGGGCCCACCTGTCGGCACCCGGCCTCCACGCCGCCACCGCCGGTTGGCCGAGGTGGGCGGCGCGCCACTACCGGCGTCCCGACCACCGCCCCTTAAATGCCGTCCCGACCGGCCGTCGCTCCCCTTCTTCTCCTGCACCAAACCCTAGCCGCCAGCTCTCCTCCACCCGTGCGCAATTTCTCGCCGCCGCCGCGTTCTTCCCCACCTCCGACCTCCTCTCCGGCGAGCTCCCGCGGTTACTCTGGTGGACCCCGAGCCCCCATGCCTCGCTCCCGAGCACGCTCTCCTCCTCCCTAACCTCCCCATCCCCTTCTCTTTGCAGATCCAAGGCCGGAGCAACCCCGTCGCTGATAACCGGAGCTCCTCACCACCGCGCGCCGCCGAGGGCTCCATCCCGACTCCCTCCGTGGTCCCCGAGCCCTGCATTGCCACCAGGGTAAGCAGCCGCTGCTCCCGCCGCTCTCCCTGACCATCGCCGAGCCCCGTAGCGCCGCCGAGCCTTCTCCGGCGAAGATCCGGTGAGGCCACCTGATGCGGACATCACCTCCATCAAGAATGACAAGAGCCCAAATAGCCCAAATCCACCCTTGCAACCTATTGGACCAATGACAAGGGCTCGAGCCAAGGCTATACAACATGAGGTGACTCTATTCCTTGACACATCTCCGCTTGACTTGAGTATGAATGGTATGCTACCTAATGCTTTGATTCTTTGCTTGATAAGATATGAGGGAGCAACCAATTGGAAGACCCAACTGACGAGCAACGGGACTGAGGGAGAAACACCAAGCATCAAGTCCCCAAGCCCCCGACCGAACCCCAGCCGGTTCACCGCTTTGGAACCCCCGGATGTGCACTAGAAGCGGCGACCTGGACTGTCCGGCCGAGGCCCGGACCCTCCGGATCGGAGCCGGACCTCAACCCGGACACTCCGGCTGAGGGTCCGGATCCTCTCTGGAAAGGCCGGACCTCAACCCGGACTGTCCGGCTGAGGGTCCGGATCTTCTCTGGAAAACCCGGAGGCCAGCCCGGACACTCCGGCTGAGGGTCCGGATCTTCTCTAGAAAACCCGGAGTTCAGCCTGGAGGTCAGCCCGGACACTCCAGCTACCCGGACAGTCCGGCCCCAATCCGGACAGTCTGGATCTGCCTGCGCGCAGGAAAACGGGCCACGGCCCATGTAATTCCTTAAGTGAGGGGGTTAGACTATAAATACCCGTACCCCTCTCTAATTAGGGTTTAGACTGATTGTTAAGACTAAAAGTGAGATTTGCTCCTAATCTAGGGTTCATCCCTCTAGGTTTGGGAGTTTCACCTTAGGCCTTTCTTTCTTTTGGATTGAACGGATCGGCGCGCGCCTCCGAGTGGTAAACGTGGCATTCAATTGAGAGCTTGGTTGATTTGGTTCCTAGTTCCCCAAAGGCTTTCTCGTTGGAGTTTGTTGTTGGGGTGGGTTTCCATCTAGGCTTAGCTAGTTATCCTTGTCCAAATCGTGAAGATCGAGAGCCCTCCGTATCAACTTGGTATCAGAGCTCAAGGTTTCCACGATTTGGATTTGTATCCCTTCTTCTTCTACCCCCAATTTCTAGCTTTCTTTTGGTTTTTCTTACCTATTTCGAAAATCCCACAAAAAGAGCCCGATTTGAAATCTTGATGCAATTTGGAGTCTTGAGTGAGCTTTGGTTGGTTTTGATCCGTTAGAGCTTTGCTATACTTGTTGATCTAACCTCCCTTTGCGTTGCTTGAGCCAATTTGGTCGTTTGCCCTTTCGATTTGGTGATTTTCGGGCCGTCCAAATTTCAGATCTGCTTCTCTATTCCCCACTCGGACAGTCCGGATTCCAGCCGGACAGTCCAGGCGGCTGGACCCTCTGGATTCAACCCGGACAGTCCGGATTTGCCAGAAACAGGGCGCAGCACTTCACCATTTGGGGCTTAACTTCCACATCCGGAGTCTGTTTTCAGCGATCTAGGACTCGTTGGAAAGCTGGTGACGAGCTCTAGATCATCATCATCACCACACACTCTTACGAGCAAGGTAAAAACTTCGGCAAGTCCAACTTCCTTGCATTTTCTTTGTGAGCCAACATCTTCCATTTGTGAATACTTCGAACCTATAAAGACTAGCTCATTGATGATTGCTTGGGCTTTGCGCACTTGATACTACCTAGAGTACCCCGAGAAAAATTATAAGCGCTAGTTGGTCTTGTAGGTCTTGGCACAAAGAAAGAAAAGGAAGGAAAAAGTCAAAAAAAGAGAGATCAAAAGAAACCAAAAGACAAAAAAAAAGGAGAAGAAAGAAAGTGCCTATCTTTTGTAGGAAAGCGCAAAAACTCGAAATGCTCAAAATAGGCAAGTGGTACAAGTGTGCAAACCCGTAGCCCTACAAACTTTGCAATCGAGCTAGCGTCTTTCTTTGTATTTGTGCAACACGAGCTTATAGTCTTCGCTAGGAACATTTTGTATTAGCTCACTTCTTTGGTTGCACAAATCCCATTATCTTTGTGCGTGAGTTGTCTTGTGCTTCACTTATATCCTTGAGATCAACTCTTATCGCATTGTTTCATTGTGGATTACTACTAATCATTGCAAAATCTCATTATTCCACTTTGCTTAGTATTTTGTGCTAATCCTTCCGAGATCCACTAAAAGCTTTGTTGAGTTAGTGCTTTGGGACTTGGAACTTCTTCAACCCACTCTTGAGGAACACTTTTACCCTCCGAGGGCCTCCGAGCCTTCGATCCAAGGAGGCAACGACTTCGGTGGTAAGTGAGGTGAGAGATTTTCAAATTTCCACATATTTCACTACCTTGTTGCATTGCTAACCATGTCTAGGGAAGGATCACACGGAGCGAGTGGCAATGAAGACTGTGTGTGACTCGAGGGTAACATTTGGCCCTCCAATGGAGCCTCCATGACACTGTGGACAATTTGAGGCATGATATGACCCGGCAGATGGAATCTATGAAGACAAGCATTGTGCAGGAAGTTGTGCAAGCACTTCGAGGCCAAATTCCAGAAGCAGAGATTGATGAAGAGGACCCTCTTGATGAGCCTGATGCCGAGATGGTGGCACGACGTGCCCAAGCTCAAAGAACAGCTAGACACCGAGCATCCCTTCCCCTATCAGGAATCCGAGACCCAACCTATGGGCCACACAATCATGGTCGGGCAAGGAGCCACCAAGGACGTGATGGGCATGAGGGAAGTGCATCAGAAGGAGGATCAAGCTTTCATCAACCTAATGACTGAAGACATCAAAGATACCTGGATAGAGACCCAGGGTTCAGAAGGCGTAATCATCATGATGAGGATACAGAACACCGGCAGAGGGGTCCACCAGGGGATGGGGAAGAAAAGTTTGGCAAGCTTAAGTTCACAATGCCCAAGTTCTCCGGTGATGCAATGGATCCCGAAGAATACCTCACATGGGAGCTCAAGGTGAACAAGGTCTTCCGGATGCACGATTACTCCGAAGAGAAGAAAGTTGCTATGGCCTCACTTGAGTTCGATGGGTATGCACTTATTTGGTGGGAACAAGTGCAAAATCAATGCGGCGAGCATGGAGAGCTGCCTGTCATGTCTTGGACCTAGATGAAGAGGGAAATGTGGGCTAGCTTTGTGCCCAAGTACTACAAGCGAGATCTCTTCAAGAAACTCCAAGACCTCAAGCAAGGCAGTCGGTCAGTTGAAGAATACTTCAAGGAAATGAAAACCGCCTTGATCCGAGCTAATGTCCAAGAGACTGAAGAGCAGACTATGGCCCGTTTCTTGGCCGGGTTGAACCATCCAATCAAGCGCATTGCCGACTACCAACCCTACAACACAGTTGTGGAGTTAGTGCATCAAACTATCAAGGCTGAGCGCCAAGTGCAAGAAGATGCTCGCTACTCCAAATCGTCAACATATGCAGCACGCCCCACTCCTTACGCCTCACATGCCACGGCAGTTGTTCCTCAGCCTACTCCGAGTGCAAAGTTTGCTCCGAGGCCGACAACAACTAGTACAGAAGGTCAAGTGGGAGGTGGAAGTACAAGCGTGCGCCAATGGTCAAACACAAGCCGTCCTACCACCTCATCTTCAAAGGATGCACCAGCTCGAAGCAATGTTTCTTCAATGGCTTCAACGGGCAAGACCCGTGACATTGTATGCTTCAAGTGTCAAGGACGTGGCCATATGCAAAGAGAGTGCCCCAATGCACGTGTTATGTTGATCACTGAAGAGGGCGAATATGAGTCGGCAAGCGAAGGCGAGATTGATGCTATCCATGAGGTAGCAAGGCTTGAGCAAGAGGGAGAGTATGAAGATGGACAAGAGTGAATCTATTGCGAGACCGAGTCGGGACCATCACTCGTCGTCACCAAGAAGATCCTCACCGTCCAGCTTCAAGATGAACCCGAGCAACGATGCAATCTCTTCCAAACCAAGGCCGCAATCGACGGCAAAACCATCAAAGTGATAATCGATGGCGGGAGTTGTCACAACTTGGTGAGTCAAGAATTATGCTCCAAGCTCAATTTGAAGTACAAGAAGCACCCTCGCCCTTACCATGTGCAATGGTTGAGCGATAGTGGCACCGTCAAGATACAACACATGGTGCAAGTCGCCTTCAAGATTGGAGCCTACCAAGACACCGTGGAGTGTGATGTGGTGCCAATGACGGTATGTCTTCTCCTCTTGGGCCGCCCATGGCAATATGATCGATCGGCGCGTCACGACGAGCACACCAATGAGTATATCTTCCGGTGGCAACACAAGGAGTTTGTGCTGCGACCTATGACACCAAGCCAAATCATCACCGACAATGCTCAAAAGTTGGCAAGGCTTCAAGAAGAGAAGAAGAGGAGTGAGCGAGAGAGCACTACCTTGAGTGATTTCCACCATTCGGTGAGCGAGAGCCACAAGCCCAAAATGAGAGAAAAGAGCAAGGAAGAGAGTAGAGGCTTACTGATGCTAGCCACCAAATCCGAGATGAGAGGAGTGAGGAATGACCCACCTACGCTACACTTTGTACTTGTGTACAAGGATGTGGATGCTTTGACTAATGACTCACCCCCACTTCCTCTAGCTATGTCTCGTGTTTTGCAGGAGTTCGAGGACATCTTTCCCGATGAGATCCCGACGGGGCTTCCACCCATCCGAGGCATCGAGCACCGCATCGACCTCATTCCGGGAGCGCCTCTTCCCAACCGGCCACCTTATCGCACCAACCCCGAGGAGACCAAGGAAATTCAACGTCAAGTACAGGAGCTACTTGATAAGGGGTATGTTCGCGAAAGCTTAAGTCCTTGCGCCGTTCCCGTTATTCTTGTCCCCAAAAAGGACGGATCTTGGCGCATGTGCGTTGATTGCCGAGCCATCAATAATATCACCATGCGTTATCGCCATCCCATTCCTCGTTTAGATGACATGCTTGATGAGCTTAGTGGCGCAACCATTTTCTCTAAAATTGATTTGAAGAGTGGCTATCACCAAATAAGAATGAATGAAGGAGATGAATGGAAAACTGCTTTTAAAACCAAATTTGGCTTATATGAGTGGCTTGTCATGCCTTTTGGTTTATCTAATGCTCCTAGCACTTTTATGCGCCTAATGAATCATGTCTTGCGCCAATTCATCGGAAAATTTGTGGTAGTCTACTTCGATGACATTCTCATATATAGTAGAACATTGCATGATCATGTTGCTCACATTAAGCAAGTTCTACTAGTGCTTAGGAATGAACGTTTATTTGCTAATCTTGAGAAATGCACCTTTTGAACGGAGAAGCTTGTGTTCTTAGGCTTTGTTATCTCTAGTCATGGCATAGAGGTAGATGAATCTAAAATTGAAGCAATTAAAAATTGGCCTACCCCTATCAATGTGAGTCAAGTGCGTAGTTTTCATGGCCTAGCAAGTTTCTACCATCGCTTTGTCAAAGAATTTAGTGCTATTGCCTCTCCTTTGAATGAATTAACTAGAAAGAATATTCCTTTTGTGTGGGGGCAATCTCAAGAGAATGCTTTTCAAGAGTTAAAGAAACGCTTAACTGAGGCACCCTTGCTTGCTTTACCGGATTTCACTAAAACCTTTGTCACGGACCCGGAATCCACATGTGGTTAGGGGAACGCGAAGTCGCCAAGGACCGAAGGACTCGTCAGCCCGGTGGCACGGTACCTGCGCCGTACGCACCGAGGCGGAACGATCCGACACCCGCCTCGTGCGAGCCGGCCGGAAGCGACCAATCTTCCCAGAACCACAAATAGATTTCAGATACCGGTGAAGGGGTAATACCGCGTGGTAAGCCTGCGCTCCGCGATAGTCATAGGAGGGCTAGAGCTCGGGATATGCATCCCCTCAACCTAACCTAGCCACGATGTGCGACTCGGGGAGGATCCAGCTCTGCTCTGCCGTCAGCGCGAGGTGTGACGGTCGTAGGAGACTTAGCGAGTACGGGATGAATCCCCTGGATCAGCTCAACCCAAAGCTACACAGGCCTAGTGGTTCGCTCACCTCTGCCATCACGAAATGCAATCCTAGCACACAATACTACCGCTGCACAGTTGTCCATATACTTCATCACATACACGCATTGTACATGGACAACCACAAGTAACAACTCGGATATCACAACAAAGTTCTACAAATACGATATTAATAGTACCTACCCACGATGAGGCAACACATTACATCATTCGACCATAACCGAAAACATATCCGAGTACGGAGAAGTTAAACGACGGCGGAAACAAGGTAAATGAGTCCCACAGCGGCATAGTGACCGCTGAACAAAAGCTACAACCTATCCCATGAATCGACTAACTAACCGAGGAAACACAATTTCAGGCATCATCAAAATAGTGTTCGAACACCGGCTCACCTGCAAGCTCCAGGAGTAACCTGGGTGAGTACGAACGTACTCGCAAGACTTATTCGTGCTTGATTAAATGTCCTAAGCATACTAGTATAACATAATTAAACATGATGCATATATGATTAACAAAATCTAGACAATACCAGTAATCTACCAACATCACGAGGAATAACATGAGATCACCAACAACTCCAATTTTCGTATATCTCAAATCAGGGGGCGTGATGGTAACCACTAGTCACATGTGCTCAAAATATAAACTCAGTGGCTCACTTGCCTTCTCCCAGTTACGTGGGACAATGTTCACATAAGCTCCCAGTTACGTGGGGCAAAATTCTGATCCCAATATCTCCACATTGACAGTGTACCATCACAACCACACCTCAATTTAATCTCTCGGACCGTTACCGGCAGCCGATCACCCTGAGTGCAAAGAGTGCCTTATCCCTTGGAGGTTGCAAGGCTCCAAGGGTCTTAGTCTTACCTCAACCACACCCCAGCATCGCTGTCGCTAACGTCCACGCGTGACAAGGGGAGTAATCAACATGGAGTCACCTCAGGGTTGGTATCGCGACAAACACTTCCTTTCACCTGGTCGCAACATGCTCCTCCAATGATACCAACTTTATCCATGTGACACTTTCCCTTCGGCTCTCAGGTGACACGGTGAAGTCACCTCAGGGTTGGTATTACCGCGAAATACCAACTTTATTCATCGCACCCGATGAAGTCACCTCAGGTTTGGTATTACCGCGAAATACCAACTTTATTCACCGTGCACCCATCTCACCTTAATTGATTCAATAGCTTAATATCTCAATTTGACTTTAACCATGATCACACATATCTCACTGCAAACCCTAGCATGCTAGTTCGACTTAACACTTAAGCATAATTCTCAATAACGATACTAGCAGCAACATCAGGAATATGACATAGGTACTGAATAATTAGAAAGGGTGCAACAAGCTCTGCTTGCCTGGGAGCCGGGGAAGTACGGGGGAGCATGCGGGGGAATCCAGAATACTCGAAACACCGGTAAGAAGCAAGCAACCTCAACAAAAAGAAAAGCAAGCCTAAGAAGCTAATTTGAAAATGACAAATATGCACGGATGCAATTGACATGGATGCAACTACGGTGGATTAAAATGAAGTATACAATTGCGTAAGCGGTTAGTGTGCGTTCCATATGTTGGTTTGGTTTTAGTTGCGGTATAACTTTAGTCATGGATAAACCTAGAATATAGATGCATGCATGGGATACGATATGCAATTAAGGAGAAATGCTTTAAATCTATAATTAGGGTTAGGGTTTATTTGATTGATTCGTTGTCGTAGGTGAGAACATGGAGTCGCGATTAATATGGATGCATTCGACTGTTGAGATATGCAACTAAGATGGATGTGTAACACGATAACCAGATTATATGCCCGTACTTAGATGAGTTATGAAGTTAGTCATTTTAATCGTTACCGTTAAGCTAGATTCTCTAGTATTACTACTTAGTGGCAAGCACTAGTGCAATTTGGTCATTTTCTGAAATCTCTAAATACAGCATCATACGGCAATGGCATTATGAAAGCCCACAAGTACAAGGATGATCTTAGGTGGAATAATCATTTTACTCGGAGGGCGCATGCATTTCCTACGAAGCTGCAAGTCTAATTAGATTTTAGCATTTCCTGTCTTCTTCTCGGTAAAGAAACTACCTTACTTAGAATGTCCGAAAGAATTAACTACTAATTGACTGCTTACTTGCCACCATATTACTAGCGTGTTTCGCGGATTGAGTCCACTAATTAGCTTCATGGTAGCTCGCAACATAGTCGGGGTACTTACCAGCTAAGCATCCCGGTTTACATTGGTTCCATCTGGGTGAACATTTTCACTCGCGACTGGTTGCATGGATCAAGATCATATGTGCACAATTTCTATTTGGACCTTCCCTCAGATGAGCTCATTACTAACATAAACTTAGCTATGATTAACCAAGTCGGCGAGCAGTTAAGTCATTACTTCCAGCTTGAGTCTTAAACAAGTTTAACCCCTAGTTATCGGGATAGTGCATTAGATATACTATCTGTTATACATGGGTAGTTGAGTCATGGTGCATATAAAGGAGCACCAATCGGTCGGTTATTTCTGTTGCTAAGGCATTGATCGCTAAAACCTAAGGTCATGCTCCATAGTTACGGTTCTCTAGCAACGTAAAATTATTAGCTCATTCTGTAGTTAGCTGGTGATGTGAACTTGCTGTAATCCATGCCTTAACAACTAAGTTGGCGTCTAACTTTTAACCACTAGTCGGCCATCCAACCATGGTTATCAAAGCATCTATAGCGTTTGCCATGTTAGAACTGAGATACTTGAGCTTAACTGCCAGTATTATAAGGGAATTCAGTGTATGGGTGATGCTTATCATTGCGTACTAAAATAATCGACGTGTTCTAAACGGATACATTGATTCACACACATATACGGTCATTCTCATGCAATTACCAAGCTCTAATGCTGGGCTAACATGCGTCTAACTACTAACCACGGAGACTACTAGCACTCACGATTCAAATCGCATGGGCGGAGAAGAAACCAAGTGAGGCTTGCCGGCGCTGAGCTTGGGGATGAATGCGGCGGGGCGGCGTCGTTGCTGGTGGCGAAGCGGAGCTGCCGTGGCACCGAAAGAGCTGGCGGGCGCTGGCGCGTCAGAAGGAAAGGCGAGGTTGCCGCGGCGGCTCGTCGGGGTGGCAAGGGCGCGGGGAGCGGAGGCGCATGGCGGCGACATGGGGCACAGGAGCGCGGAGGTGGCTGGCGGATCTGGTGTGGTCCACCCGGCCGACGGCGGCGCGGCGCCTGCGTAGGGGAGCTCGTGGCCGGACCGGGGAGAGGCCGGTGAGGGCGACGGCGGCGGACGGGCGGAGGCAAGGTGCCAGGGAGCAGCGGCGGCGGCCCAGCCGGGGGAGCTTACCGGCTACTGGAGAAGCGGCGGCGCACGGGGAGGCGTTGGAGCAGGGGATGCAGAGGGCGGGGTTGGGGCGCGGCAGTGGAGAGAGGGGCAGAGGCGGCGGTGCGGCTTGAAGGGAGCTGGCCGGAACAGGAGGGAGCGGCGGCATGGGCCGGATGCGGCGGCGGCAGGTGAGCAAGGAGCAGCTCCGGCCAGGGTTGAAGAAGATGGGGCTAATTATTCAATTGATCATGCATGTAGGAATTTCTTGGATGGATTGCAAGATTGGGAGGTGGGGAACCTGGTGGAATAACATGCAGAGCTTCAATCTTTGGTTTTGGATGGAATTTGGAGGGAAGAAGAAAGCATTTGGGGAAGGCTTGAAGAACACAGGGGAGCTAAGCAAGGAAATGGGGAATGGCTCCTGTTGAGCTGCGTGGAGAAGAAAAGGGGCAGTGCAGTGGGTTGTTTTGCTACACGTGGAGGTTAGGGGCTGCTAGGGGGGGCCCACATGGCAGGAGGTGTCTATATTATTTTCTTTGCTTATTTAAAACAAGGCTAAGATAACAGGAGTTCCAGAGCAAAATAAAATTTGAATTTTAAGGGTTTGAATTTATTTCGTATTAGACTTGTGGTCAATCTGTTATTTAGATTTTTAATGTGTTATTTCATTTATATTTTGAGGAGAGGGGGTTTACTCGATCAGCTATTTCCAAACTTTATGTGCGGAGAGAAACTACTAAAATAAGTTTGGTCTTAAAGTACAAATAAACTTCGATCGACTGGTAACAGTTTGATAACCTAGGCATTTTGGAACATATATCAAATTTTTGAATCGTGAGTTGTAGTGGCATTAGGTTTGATGTTCGATTTCATGTTAACCCTAAGGGTGCATGTTAGGGTTTTTAATCGAAATCATTTTTGAAGTATCTTTATGCATGCATGAAATTGAAAGAAATCGTTTTGTCCGCGATAATTTACACTGACATCGGATCGGAAAAACAGGGTCGCTACAAAACCTACCCCCCTTAAGAGAATCTCGTCCCGAGATTCCTATCGGTAGAGAAGAGAAGAGAGGTGTTCAACTTGCAGCAAGACGTTGACGTGACCAAGCTGTCGATAGGGAGAAATCAAAATCACTTATCGACTTTTACACTAGTTCTGGAAAGAGAAAACCAGATCAGATTATCATTCCTTGGAAATGATTTCTGCTACGGCGTTTCAGCTTTAATAGGCTCTACACTCCATTAAGAGGAGAGACGAAGGTTGAATGAGCAGTAGCCACTGAGAGGTGTTGCGACGATTACTGGTCTTGCAAATTTAGAATTCAAGCTTGTTGGTTTGAGTGAAAGGAACTGGTATGAACAAATGATCTTACCCCAAGTGTGGAACTGAGGAAAGGGTAGAAATATGATTCCGAAGTAAAAGAAATACATGGGTTTTGGGTTATTTCCGATTGGAAGGAGAAAATAACGAAAGGGGAGAATCGATCTCAGATCATGGTGATTGCCTTGATTATCTTAAGAACAATTCCCTCTAAGAGATCAGCTGAGATGCCCCTTGCTTGAGGACGGAGGAGTTTGAGATGTCCTTTACTCGAGGATAGATTAGGTGCTATTCTTGGATAATTATGCTTCTATCAGGATAAGAAGGAACAAGGTGGTATGAATCAAATAGCGGAAGATACTGTCTAGAGAGGGACTGATCTAGGAACTATCAGGACCGAAGAATAGTCTCGTACTACACATAGTGCTGATCAGAAGCTACAATCTATTAGGCTGGAACTCAACAGCAAAATTATTGGAAATTTTGAGTAGATGTCGCTAGAGTTTTCATTTACTTGAATTGGGTAAGTGGAACTAAAGATACATAATTAACAGCAGAGGATCTGAAAAGGGGTGATATCCGGCTTTTAGTATGCAGCCTGAACATCAGACTCGCTTAAGGCATAAATAGAAGGGTTTCCATTATCGTCCGAGTGTGATTGCACTTTAGCGATAAGAAAGATCTTAGAGTACAACTCTCAATTAGGGGTTACTGAAGGGTTAGAATCCTTGGTCCCACAAGAGGAAACAAGAGGGAGGGAAGTTGTTAATGAGGCACGAGCGGAGTGGTTGATTCTAGAGAATGTCGATGGAACTTTTGTCGTAGTGTGGTTATTCTATTTGGGAGAATCTAAGGTCTCGATGAAGAGAATCCAAGGCCATAAGTAGCTAACCCAATGTTCAGGAAGATACTGAGATGTAGGGATCACAAGGAGCATAAGTATGGTAGCACAGTGAGGCTGAGAGGGTATACTGCTGTTCACGAATTTCCACCGCACTACAGGAAGGTGAGGGCTAATGAAAATGTTAGTCACGTAGACTTTAAAACGTGGATTGGAGATAGAGATATTCTCAGCATCCAAAGATGGAAACTAGAAACTTAAGTTCTTAAAGATAGGGATTCGGTCTGGCTTGCTCCTTTGGACTGTGGGGTACGTATACAACCACAGGGATGATCAGTCCCGGTAGCGGTACTCATACCACTCCAAGTATTCAGGCCGACCGATGTTAGCCTCATCAGGGCTAGGGACAAGGCATACAGGGATACACCACTCGAGCGCACTAGAAGCAACTAGCAGGGTAAACGGTATGGGGGCCAATCCATCCCGTACCCAAACTATTGACTCCGCACGTCGATGGTCGAATCATGTTGCCTAGTACTCAACCAAAAGATTCAACGTGGATGAGCATCTATAGAAAAGGGGTGCATCACCACCAGGAGGAGGGGTTGTTACCCATCACTTAACCCCACACATTAACATCCAATCGAGATGATGGGTAAAGGCATCGCTCAAGAAGTGGGTTGGGCATTAATCCAATCACCTCATTAGGGATGGAAAACAAGGGTAAGATTATCAGTCGAGTCATCAGAAATTCAGGAGATTAACTTAAGCTTAAAGGTTGGTTTCTCATCATAAGCATGGAAGAGGAGCAATTTCAGGTTTCTTCAAGTAGGCTATGAGACAGCTAAAGAAGGTCTCCGAAAAGGTTTCCTAGGAGAAGTAAGGAGGATAACCACGACTGAGAGTAGGAATGAGTTAAAATTTTAAACAATTGATAGGCTGATTTTGCCGTCCACTTGCACTGAAATGGACGAAAGAACTGTTGTTTATTTGAGATGCTACCTAAATATGGAAGGAGGGAACTGTTGATTATCACTCACTTGACTCGGGTATGATAGTCAAGCTATCAAAATGCCTTAGAACGCACGATTGGATTAAGAGGGATATGCTCGTAGTCGCAGGGAGAAATGCCATGGTGCTCAAATCAATCCTTTAGCATGTAGAATTCAACCATTTCACCAAGACATCTTTCTAAAGACAGATCACTACCTTAGCAATTTCCTATAGGAAAATCGAATTCCAAAGATCATCTACCTAACCTATAAGTATTATCTTAATGGTAATCCAACATTTATCCTTGCCCATAATCATTTTCTATTAATCCTCCATCTATAGACTTCGTTTTTGTCTCATCCACTAGTATTTCAAAATCTTCATTATTGATCATATTCCACCGATCCAACAATTTATCTAAGTCCCTTCATCTATTACTACTGATTCTTTCCAAATCCAATAGTAGTGTTGCCATCTATACGGCTTCTATCGTATCACCTGCCAACTCGTAATTATCCAAGCCCAACGGCAATACTTCTAATTTCACCAATATCCAATGGCTAAACCAATCTTCGGATCTATTATAATTATTGGCACCAACAGCAACTTAAGGTCCTTATTACTAGAGACTTATGAATACATTAGATCCTCCAATAATGCTTATATCATGAACCGCCAAGGATCCATTCGTCTTTGATGCTAAGTCATGATCATAATCAATTGGTCTGGTAACCAATCTCTACTTCTGTCCATCACTTTTTCATTTAGAATCAATGTCAAGGAAATTATCTACTAGCAATAATTAATTACTTTACTAAATCAATTAATTCTTCGCACTCCATTGCATCTCCTATTAATCCAACTCATTTAGGTAATACTATGACTTTTGACCTAGGAATTAGTCCAACAATTTCCTATAATCCAATCAAAATCCAAGATTTACATGGTCCTGTAATCCAATTAAACTTATTAATCATCTACTCCTTTCTCAAATTTTTATTTTCAGCATGACTCTGACCTCGAAAACATCATCCACCGACAATAGAGTCATTTTCCTAAGAGGAATCTAATAAAACTTTATATTTCTTGAGATTTCTAGAACTCTATAGTCTAATTACTGTAATTAATTTCATTAAACAAACCTTAGTATCTTGATTACTAGCCAAGGCATCATACCATCTTCCATCTCCGATCATACCATCAAGGGTTCACATAGACATTCAGATTCCTATTTTTATTTCTGAATTCTTACTCAATTCCATCCATTCCAATTTTGCTTTGACCAAATATCATCTACTTTCTAATTATCCACCGACATTTGTCATGATCCATCAGTCCTATACAATTTTAGGGTTAGAGAGAATAGGGTTAGCCACACAAAGGAAAACAAACGCAATAGAGAAGAACATTTAGAACTAAGAGCGATGAGGTTAAGGAATGAAAAGCAATCTACTTATTAAGTTTAAACATAGGGTTTAATTTTGCAAATAGTTTTGCTGGCCAAGTGGCACAGCGCAGCGGAAGCTCCTATCTAACGACCACCTGCAATTGGCTTCCTACGGTCAGCTCGGCTCTGATACCAAGCTGTCACGGACCCGGAATCCACATGTGGTTAGGGGAACGCGAAGTCGCCAAGGACCGAAGGACTCGTCAGCCCGGTGGCACGGTACCTGCGCCGTACGCACCGAGGCGGAACGATCCGACACCCGCCTCGTGCGAGCCGGCCGGAAGCGACCAATCTTCCCAGAACCACAAATAGATTTCAGATACCGGTGAAGGGGTAATACCGCATGGTAAGCCTGCGCTCCGCGATAGTCATAGGAGGGCTAGAGCTCGGGATATGCATCCCCTCAACCTAACCTAGCCACGATGTGCGACTCGGGGAGGATCCAGCTCTGCTCTGCCGTCAGCGCGAGGCGTGACGGTCGTAGGAGACTTAGCGAGTACGGGATGAATCCCCTGGATCAGCTCAACCCAAAGCTACACAGGCCTAGTGGTTCGCTCACCTCTGCCATCACGAAATGCAATCCTAGCACACAATACTACCGCTGCACAGTTGTCCATATACTTCATCACATACACGCATTGTACATGGACAACCACAAGTAACAACTCGGATATCACAACAAAGTTCTACAAATACGATATTAATAGTACCTACCCACGATGAGGCAACACATTACATCATTCGACCATAACCGAAAACATATCCGAGTACGGAGAAGTTAAACGACGGCGGAAACAAGGTAAATGAGTCCCACAGCGGCATAGTGACCGCTGAACAAAAGCTACAACCTATCCCATGAATCGACTAACTAACCGAGGAAACACAATTTCAGGCATCATCAAAATAGTCTTCGAACACCGGCTCACCTGCAAGCTCCAGGAGTAACCTGGGTGAGTACGAACGTACTCGCAAGACTTATTCGTGCTTGATTAAATGTCCTAAGCATACTAGTATAACATAATTAAACATGATGCATATATGATTAACAAAATCTAGACAATACCAGTAATCTACCAACATCACGAGGAATAACATGAGATCACCAACAACTCCAATTTTCGTATATCTCAAATCAGGGGGCGTGATGGTAACCACTAGTCACATGTGCTCAAAATATAAACTCAGTGGCTCACTTGCCTTCTCCCAGTTACGTGGGACAATGTTCACATAAGCTCCCAGTTACGTGGGGCAAAATTCTGATCCCAATATCTCCACATTGACAGTGTACCATCACAACCACACCTCAATTTAATCTCTCGGACCGTTACCGGCAGCCGATCACCCTGAGTGCAAAGAGTGCCTTATCCCTTGGAGGTTGCAAGGCTCCAAGGGTCTTAGTCTTACCTCAACCACACCCCAGCATCGCTGTCGCTAACGTCCACGCGTGACAAGGGGAGTAATCAACATGGAGTCACCTCAGGGTTGGTATCGCGACAAACACTTCCTTTCACCTGGTCGCAACATGCTCCTCCAATGATACCAACTTTATCCATGTGACACTTTCCCTTCGGCTCTCAGGTGACACGGTGAAGTCACCTCAGGGTTGGTATTACCGCGAAATACCAACTTTATTCATCGCACCCGATGAAGTCACCTCAGGTTTGGTATTACCGCGAAATACCAACTTTATTCACCGTGCACCCATCTCACCTTAATTGATTCAATAGCTTAATATCTCAATTTGACTTTAACCATGATCACACATATCTCACTGCAAACCCTAGCATGCTAGTTCGACTTAACACTTAAGCATAATTCTCAATAACGATACTAGCAGCAACATCAGGAATATGACATAGGTACTGAATAATTAGAAAGGGTGCAACAAGCTCTGCTTGCCTGGGAGCCGGGGAAGTACGGGGGAGCATGCGGGGGAATCCAGAATACTCGAAACACCGGTAAGAAGCAAGCAACCTCAACAAAAAGAAAGCAAGCCTAAGAAGCTAATTTGAAAATGACAAATATGCACGGATGCAATTGACATGGATGCAACTACGGTGGATTAAAATGAAGTATACAATTGCGTAAGCGGTTAGTGTGCGTTCCATATGTTGGTTTGGTTTTAGTTGCGGTATAACTTTAGTCATGGATAAACCTAGAATATAGATGCATGCATGGGATACGATATGCAATTAAGGAGAAATGCTTTAAATCTATAATTAGGGTTAGGGTTTATTTGATTGATTCGTTGTCGTAGGTGAGAACATGGAGTCGCGATTAATATGGATGCATTCGACTGTTGAGATATGCAACTAAGATGGATGTGTAACACGATAACCAGATTATATGCCCGTACTTAGATGAGTTATGAAGTTAGTCATTTTAATCGTTACCGTTAAGCTAGATTCTCTAGTATTACTACTTAGTGGCAAGCACTAGTGCAATTTGGTCATTTTCTGAAATCTCTAAATACAGCATCATACGGCAATGGCATTATGAAAGCCCACAAGTACAAGGATGATCTTAGGTGGAATAATCATTTTACTCGGAGGGCGCATGCATTTCCTACGAAGCTGCAAGTCTAATTAGATTTTAGCATTTCCTGTCTTCTTCTCGGTAAGAAACTACCTTACTTAGAATGTCCGAAAGAATTAACTACTAATTGACTGCTTACTTGCCACCATATTACTAGCGTGTTTCGCGGATTGAGTCCACTAATTAGCTTCATGGTAGCTCGCAACATAGTCGGGGTACTTACCAGCTAAGCATCCCGGTTTACATTGGTTCCATCTGGGTGAACATTTTCACTCGCGACTGGTTGCATGGATCAAGATCATATGTGCACAATTTCTATTTGGACCTTCCCTCAGATGAGCTCATTACTAACATAAACTTAGCTATGATTAACCAAGTCGGCGAGCAGTTAAGTCATTACTTCCAGCTTGAGTCTTAAACAAGTTTAACCCCTAGTTATCGGGATAGTGCATTAGATATACTATCTGTTATACATGGTAGTTGAGTCATGGTGCATATAAAGGAGCACCAATCGGTCGGTTATTTCTGTTGCTAAGGCATTGATCGCTAAAACCTAAGGTCATGCTCCATAGTTACGGTTCTCTAGCAACGTAAAATTATTAGCTCATTCTGTAGTTAGCTGGTGATGTGAACTTGCTGTAATCCATGCCTTAACAACTAAGTTGGCGTCTAACTTTTAACCACTAGTCGGCCATCCAACCATGGTTATCAAAGCATCTATAGCGTTTGCCATGTTAGAACTGAGATACTTGAGCTTAACTGCCAGTATTATAAGGGAATTCAGTGTATGGGTGATGCTTATCATTGCGTACTAAAATAATCGACGTGTTCTAAACGGATACATTGATTCACACACATATACGGTCATTCTCATGCAATTACCAAGCTCTAATGCTGGGCTAACATGCGTCTAACTACTAACCACGGAGACTACTAGCACTCACGATTCAAATCGCATGGGCGGAGAAGAAACCAAGTGAGGCTTGCCGGCGCTGAGCTTGGGGATGAATGCGGCGGGGCGGCGTCGTTGCTGGTGGCGAAGCGGAGCTGCCGTGGCACCGAAAGAGCTGGCGGGCGCTGGCGCGTCAGAAGGAAAGGCGAGGTTGCCGCGGCGGCTCGTCGGGGTGGCAAGGGCGCGGGGAGCGGAGGCGCATGGCGGCGACATGGGGCACAGGAGCGCGGAGGAGGCTGGCGGATCTGGTGTGGTCCACTCGGCCGACGGCGGCGCGGCGCCTGCGTAGGGGAGCTCGTGGCCGGACCGGGGAGAGGCCGGTGAGGGCGACGGCGGCGGACGGGCGGAGGCAAGGTGCCAGGGAGCAGCGGCGGCGGCCCAGCCGGGGGAGCTTACCGGCTACTGGAGAAGCGGCGGCGCACGGGGAGGCGTTGGAGCAGGGGATGCAGAGGGCGGGGTTGGGGCGCGGCAGTGGAGAGAGGGGCAGAGGCGGCGGTGCGGCTTGAAGGGAGCTGGCCGGAACAGGAGGGAGCGGCGGCATGGGCCGGATGCGGCGGCGGCAGGTGAGCAAGGAGCAGCTCCGGCCAGGGTTGAAGAAGATGGGGCTAATTATTCAATTGATCATGCATGTAGGAATTTCTTGGATGGATTGCAAGATTGGGAGGTGGGGAACCTGGTGGAATAACATGCAGAGCTTCAATCTTTGGTTTTGGATGGAATTTGGAGGGAAGAAGAAAGCATTTGGGGAAGGCTTGAAGAACACAGGGGAGCTAAGCAAGGAAATGGGGAATGGCTCCTGTTGAGCTGCGTGGAGAAGAAAAGGGGCAGTGCAGTGGGTTGTTTTGCTACACGTGGAGGTTAGGGGCTGCTAGGGGGGGCCCACATGGCAGGAGGTGTCTATATTATTTTCTTTGCTTATTTAAAACAAGGCTAAGATAACAGGAGTTCCAGAGCAAAATAAAATTTGAATTTTAAGGGTTTGAATTTATTTCGTATTAGACTTGTGGTCAATCTGTTATTTAGATTTTTAATGTGTTATTTCATTTATATTTTGAGGAGAGGGGGTTTACTCGATCAGCTATTTCCAAACTTTATGTGCGGAGAGAAACTACTAAAATAAGTTTGGTCTTAAAGTACAAATAAACTTCGATCGACTGGTAACAGTTTGATAACCTAGGCATTTTGGAACATATATCAAATTTTTGAATCGTGAGTTGTAGTGGCATTAGGTTTGATGTTCGATTTCATGTTAACCCTAAGGGTGCATGTTAGGGTTTTTAATCGAAATCGTTTTTGAAGTATCTTTATGCATGCATGAAATTGAAAGAAATCGTTTTGTCCGCGATAATTTACACTGACATCGGATCGGAAAAACAGGGTCGCTACAACCTTTGAAGTTGAATGTGATGCTAGTGGAATCGGTATAGGGGGTGTACTCATGCAAGAAGGCAAACCGGTCGCTTACTTTAGTGAGAAATTGAATGGAGCTCAACTTAATTACCCGGTTTATGACAAGGAATTGTATGCTTTGGTTCGTGTCCTAGAAGTTTGGCAACACTATCTTTGGCCAAAAGAATTTGTTATCCATTCCGATCATGAATCCTTGAAATACCTTCAGGGCCAAGCTAAATTGAACCGAAGACATGCAAAATGGGTTGAATTTATTGAAACTTTTCCCTACGTAGTCAAATACAAAAAGGGTAAAGAAAATGTTGTGGTGGACACTCTTTCCCGCAAAATGACCCTCTTGAATCAACTCGAAGTTAAAATTTTGGGTTTAGAGTGCTTGAAAGATTTATATGCTAATGACCCTGAATTTGCTTCCCCTTTTGCTAATTGTAGAGAAGGAAAGGGTTGGGACAAATATCATATGCTTGAGGGCTTTCTATTTTGAGCTAACAAACTATGCATTCCCGAGTCGTCCGTGCGTTTGCTACTTTTGCAGGAATCTCACGGTGGCGGCTTGATGGGACATTTCGGGCGGGACAAGACCTACATGATGCTATCCAACCACTATTATTGGGCGAAAATGCGAAGAGATGTGGAGAGATTCATCCAACGATGGGTCACATGCCACAAAGCTAAGTCAAAGCTAAACCCTCATGGCCTTTATACTCCACTTCCTATTCCTAGTGCCCCTTGGGAGGATATTAGCATGGACTTTGTTTTAGGATTACCTAGGACCAAAATGGGAAGGGACTCGGTCTTTGTAGTTGTGGATAGATTCTCAAAAATGGCACATTTTGTTCCTTGCCACAAGACCGACGATGCTTCACATGTTGCTAATTTGTTTTTCAGGAAAATTGTGAGGCTTCACGGTGTGCCCAAGACCATCGTCTCCGACCACGACGTCAAGTTCCTTAGCTATTTTTGGAAGACATTGTGGGCCAAGTTGGGAGTCAAGCTTCTCTTCTCCACAACTTGCCACCCACAAACCGATGGGCAAACCGAGGTCGTCAACCGCACCTTGTCAACTCTCCTCCGCACCATGATCAAGAAGAACTTGAAGGAGTAGGAAGAGTGCATTCCCCATGTGGAGTTTGCCTACAATCGAGCGATCCATTCTACTACAAGGATGAGCCCATTCAAAGTGGTGTATGGCTTCAACCCCTCTACACCACTCGATCTTCTACCACTACCACTACACGAGCGCGTCAACATGGATGCTTCCAAGCGAGCTGCTTTCATCAGAAGACTCCATGAGACAACAAGAGCTACAATCGAGCAACAAGTGCTTCGACACACGAACAAATTCAACAAGAGCAAGAAGAAGATGGTGTTTGACCCCGGTGATCTTGTGTGGGTTCACCTCCGCAAGGAGCGTTTTCCCGAAGAACGCAAGTCCAAACTCATGCCCCGCGGCGATGACCCTTCCAAGTGCTTCAACACATCGGCGACAACGCCTACAAGATTGACCTTCCACCGGATAAGTACTCGGTGAGCAACACCTTCAACATCGCGGATCTTTCACCCTTTCATGGTTACAACGAGTTGGAGTCGAGGTTGACTCCTTTTCAAGAAGGGGGGAATGATGCGGACATCACCTCTATCAAGGATGACAAGAGCCCAAATAGCCCAAATCCACCCTTGCAACCTATTGGACCAATGACAAGGGCTCGAGCCAAGGCTATACAACATGAGGTGACTCTATTCCTTGACACATCTCCGCTTGACTTGATTATGAATGGTATGCTACCTAATGCTTTGATTCTTTGCTTGATAAGGTATGAGGGAGCAACCAATTGGAAGACCCAACTGACGAGCAACGAGACTGAGGGAGGAACACCAAGCATCAAGTCCCCAAGCCCCCGACCGAATCCTAGCCGGTTCGCCGCTTCGGAACCCCCGGATGTGCACTAGAAGCGGCGACCTGGACTGTCCGGCCGAGGCCCGGACCCTCCGGATCGGAGCCGGACCTCAACCCGGACACTCCGGCTGAGGGTCCGGATCCTCTCTGGAAAGGCCGGACCTCAACCCGGACTGTCCGGCTGAGGGTCCGGATCTTCTCTGGAAAACCCGGAGGCCAGCCCGGACACTCCGGCTGAGGGTCCGGATCTTCTCTGGAAAACCCGGAGTTCAGCCCGGAGGTCAGCCCGGACACTCCGGCTACCCAGACAGTCCGGCCTCAATTCAAACAATCCGGATCTGCCTGCGCGCAGGAAAACGGGCCACGGCCCATATAATTCCTTAAGTGAGGGGGTTAGACTATAAATACCCGTACCCCTCTCTAATTCGGGTTTAGACTGATTGTTAAGACTAAAAGTGAGCTTTGCTCCTAATCTAGGGTTCATCCCTCTCGGTTTGGGAGTTCCACCTTAGGCCTTTCTTTCCTTTGGATTGAACGGATCGGCGCATGACTCTGAGTGGTAAACGTGGCATTCAATTGAGAGCTTGGTTGATTTGGTTCCTAGTTCCCCAAAAGGCTTTCTCGTTAGAGTTTGTTGTTGGGGTGGGTTTCCATCTAGGCTTAGCTAGTTATCCTTGTCCAAATCATGAAGATCGGGAGCCCTCCGTATCACCACCACCGTCCCGAGCCACCGGCCACGCATGCAGTGAGGGAGAGAGGAGTGAGAGGGAGGAGAGGCCGCGTGGCGGCCCCTGATTGGCCGCCCCTGCCTAGTCAGCAGCTGACCGGGTCACCTTTGACCGGTCAGCGCTGCCAAGGGGGTCCCGCATGTCAGCTGGTCCGAGTAGACGTAGGGTAGAAATTTGGGTGCGCGTAGCAAATTAATTTTCGCAGTAAAATAATTCTAGGGTTAGGGTTTTGTCCAAATTGCCGATAATCTTCAAACCAGCATAACTTTTGATCCGTAACTCCGATTTGGACGAATTTTATATTTCTAGAAACCTTATAAAATTTTCTACAATCTGGTTCAAACACAATTCCCATATTTGCAATTAAAATTTCGACCAATTTGGCGTAAACCCTAGTTCACCCTTTCTCTTTATGCGATGTTTTTCGATAACTCGTAACTCGATGATCATAGCTCCAAATTGAATTATTCCAGTAGTGTTAGATTCGTATCTCAGAGTACTCTTATAATATAAACATTTTAGGACATGACCATTCGCTGAGAATAGCCACTTTCCAACTAACATGAATTCGAATGAAATTTGACATGCATGCATCGTTAGGACGATAACCTAAGTTCTATAAATCAAAATTGATTAATTTTTTGTTGCGTTAGCTTCCTAACATCCAGAGGATGCTTTAGAAATGCATAAGCCTGCTTTTATCCTCAATGAATCATGCCCCTCTTGCTGCTATTTACTGTCCTTTCTTTCGCTTTTCCAGTTCGGATGTTTTGGTGTTCTACCGATTGTTTCGGCACTTCAAGAAACTTCACTTCTAGGCAAGCTCCATTGCTTGTTGATTAATCATTACATTGCGTGTTAATCTCTGTTTGGATTAATTAATTAAATTGGTTTGGTGCTTGTGTGGATGGTTGCTTGAATGATTTTGAACGTGATTGAGCAAGCAGAGCTTGTTGCACCTCTTTATTGTCATTACATATGCTTACCTATTTGTGCTTGTGGTAGGATTGTTTGTTTAGATGTAACAGTTAGAATGCTGGAAACTAGCATGTTAGGAGAGGTTGTGTGTTATGTTCAGCTGTGGCCCTATCAAATTGAACTTAATTAAGTGAGATGTGAGAGCCGAGGGTTTTGCACGATGAATATGATTGGTATTTATTGAAGTGTTAGAATGCGACCAGGTGTTTAGAAGTGTGCTTGTCGCTATACCAATCTGAGGTAACTTCATCGTGCACCTCCCTTATCACCGCGTGGACGTTAGCGGAATCGAGGCTGGGGTATGATTGAGGTAAGTCTCGATATCACTTGGAGCTTTGCAACCTCCAAGGGAAATGCACTCGTCATAACCAGGGTGATCGATTACCGGTAACGGTCTGAGAGATTATTTATTTGAAGCTGTTGTGGTGATGGGTCACTGATTAAATTGGGGTGTGGGCTGCCCCGAAGGAATTGGAAACGATGATATTCAGATTGTTATACTTGTACCTTGATTCGTGTGAAATCTAGATTGCTAGCTATTATCTGATGTGCTATTGTTACCTTGTACCTTGCTACACTCTATGCTTGGGTGTTACCCCACTGTTGTACTTTGGTCTAGTGAAATATGAAATGGAAACGGGTATCTTATATTCATTTTACCCCTTGTATGCAACTTGAACCTGATAAGTCAAATAGGGTTAATACCATGTTTTAATTAATTGATGAGCAATGTCTTGCGAGTACGGTGGTTGTACTCACCTAGGTTTATCCTAGGCAGGTTCATGGAGCATTCGGTGTTGGCGTTCACTGCTTCAGTTTACCACTTTCGGCTTCGACTTCCTTGGGAATTTTGTGGGCTGTTTTGAGGTGGTTTCCCCACCATCTCGGTGTTTTCCGTTTATCTTCAGCTGCTGTTTTTGTGTTGTATTTAAGATAAACGACCTCTAGGTCGCTATGTATGAGTAATAGGTACTTATCCCAAGTTTAGGAAGTGTGTATTATCCATAACTCTTCTGTAGTAGAGCTTTGTTGTGATATCGAGTTGTTATTGGGGCTACCCATATGCAATGCGTGTATGATATGAAGTATATGGGTATGCCGTGAAGGGTTAAAGCTGTTCTCCTTTGTACTACGTCGAGCAGGTATTGGTTGAGTGACCCACTGGCTGAGATGCAGTGCCGGCCAGGCAGGGTGTGGGCATATTCTACCGGGCTCTCGAGCGACCCACTAGCCCTTGAGCTAGGTTAGGGTGTGGGTAGGATCGCCGGGCTCCTCCGACCTTGCTTTGCATAGTGGAATCAAGAACGACTCTAAACCTTCACTGGATCAAGGAATCGTATGTGGTTCTGAGAAGTTTAGTCACTTCCGACCGGCTTGACCAACGGTGAAGGCATACAACGTTCGGTAAGTGTATGGTACGTTGGTCATTGGTCAGGTGTCGGACCACTCCGCTTCGGTGTGCGTGGCGCAGGTACCATGCCACCGGGCCGACTGGTTTCTCGGTCCTTAGCGATTATCCGTTCCCTTAATCATATGTAATTCCCGGGTCCGTGATAGCTTGGTATCAGAGCCGAGCTAACTGTAGGTAAACCTTGCAGGTGGTCGCTAGCTAAGGATTGATGTTGTCAAAATTATTTATAAAACTAAGAATGAGTTTCAACAAGAATAATTATGGCTCATTTTACTCCTTATCCCCTTCAATCTTAGATCTGAATTTCCTTCTTCTCTAATTCATTTGGTTGCAAAAATGTTTATACATCTCATCCCATCTTGCTTTCCTATGCAAGATGCCTCTCGGATGCCTTAACCCTTGCTCTTGTGCCTTCTTAGTGAGTGGTATAGCTGAGTGTTTCTCTTTTGCATTTTCATCCCTCAATTCTTGTCCAAGTTCCCCAACGTTGGTCATCATCTATGCTCCCAACCTTTTTTTCTTTCATGCTCTAGTACTTCGACTTCTAATAAATGCCGGAGTATCCCATTCTTTACCGTCATCAAGTCTTCGTCGTGCTGGAATTCGTAACCATTGAGGATATCTACCTTCTCAGCTAGGGGCCATCCCTAGGCTGCAGGTATACTGAGCGCACTGATATCTTTCTAAGCATCCTTGCCACTTACAGTTGTTCTGCTAGCTCAAATTTCTGCTCTAAGCCCTGGAGTTGATGATCTCTCGCTTTTCCTCTACCTTGTTAACACCTTATCTCTGCCAAAAATGATGATCAAGAGAGTTCTATCTTGTTCACTCTCTTCCTGTCTGACCTCAAAATCCTACCCGTTGGAGGACGCTGAATTGCTTGTCCTCTCTTTCGTTCTTTGCTATATTTCTTGGATCAGCTGATGAACCATTTTCTCCTTCTTTTGGTGAACTAATTCCACTACTTCACTCCTTGAGTCCTATACCTCCTGGTGTAGGGTTCCCCTCCATGTTTTGCCCTTCCATTGACTCTCGCACCAGTAGTTGGTGTGCTGTCCCAACACTTCAGCAAGCCAAACTTGCTTCTCGGCATCTTGAATTAAGCTCCTCCTACTAAAAGTTGGCTAATGAATTAAACATTTCCATATGAACATTATGGCTGCCCATTATTCTTGCATATTATGCTGAAATATCTCACTCGAAGGTGTTGACAATTCCAGTCGTATGCAAGGATATCGCGTGCTATTCATATGGAAGATGTTGATTCCTAGCTCTTGCACAATTTGTAAACATGTATTCCTGCTACCTATACATGTCCAATGTCATTACACAAGTCACTTTTACCTCATCCTATCGCAATTCTTGCCTATCATGACAAGATGAGCTTTGGATAAGTGCAATCAAGAAGCCACAAATTTAACCAACAACTCCCAATGTGTTAATCTTGATCCCTCTAGCTCCATCTCGATTGAGAGATTTTAGAAAGCCCCAAAACCTTGTTGGTATAGTTTCCATTAACTCAATTCCTCTAAGTATTCCTTCTTAACTCGGAGCATTCCACCTCTTTAAAGAAATTGATCTGAGCATCCTAACATTCTCTTTGCGGCCATGAGCATACCTCCTTAATCCAATCATCCATCCTAGATTAAATACGAGGAATCCAAAATTTAAATGTTTCGAGCTACATATCCCACAACCTTCACCATGGTCAAAAGTCAGCAAAGGTTGGTATCCTATTAGTAATGGAAGGACTGTCCAAATGCGCCAAATTGTTATGTCGCCCAACTATTCTCCCCAAACCTTAACCTCAAAAATGACACCTTGTAATCTTTTGTGAGTTGGTTTTCACCATCAGGGCAAGTGAGTGTTAACCAACGATTCCCACCTCCCATGCTTATATAGCATCCTTAGTATACAACCTTCCTTTTGTCCATTTCAGTGCAAGTGGACGCAAAATCAGCTAATCAATTGTTTGAGTTCTAACTCCCTTCTGTTCTTGGATATGGTTATCCACCTTCCCTCTCCCAAGAAACGTTCTTACAGACTCTCCTTAGTTGTCCATTAACTCATCTAAAGAAGTCCGTAAGTGCTCACCTCTCATATTTATGTTGGGGAATCGACACTTTTAGGCTTAAGCTAATATCCTGAACTTTCGAGGACTCTGCTGTTGGTCTTATCCCCGTTTTCAACCCTCTTGATATAACTGGATAATGTCATGACAATAAATCAGAAGAATACCTATTGCCATACGCCTCAACTGAAGGTGATGCTCCATTCAAAGTTGCTCTCTCAAGCCCAAGAGATACTTCTTTGTACCATGCTTCCTAATTCAGGTAACCTTCGTGTCCTTATCTAATACTCTTTGCAAGGATGCCCAACCCACATATCCAATCTCAACCTTCTTTTCCTTATGCCCATTTGATGCCAACACAAAATTTCTTATCAACCTTTTGTGTTTTCCATCTCTTAATTCCTATTCTAAGCTAAGATCTCCACCTGAGTGGGAGTTGACCCAAGTCTTGATCCGATCTTTCCCTCCCTCTTCTTTGTTAGCAAGAATGAAAGGAGTCTTATCTCAATCCTCTAAAGTCTTGTTCTACTCCAAGGAAGTGAATCTATACATGGTAGATTATTCATGATTGATGCGCAAGCATTCGGTATCATGGAATGCTGTCGTGCCCATGTCAGAATGTCAATAGGGAGCCTGATCACCTCCTCGTTGATGGTACTACATGCGGTATAGGATTATTCCTTGGTCTCGACAATTTTGAACTATCACCTGTACAGAGCGATATATCCAAGCCATTCTCATCTAATAAACCTTGCTAGCGAGATTGAACGGAACCTCAGACTAATCTTAAAGATATTCTGCTCCACCTTAACCATTAAAGTTTCTAAAATATGGGACGATCTGTAATTGCTCTCGTACATGCCATATATACCTATTCTGTGAACAATCTGGTGTATATGCGTCTGTATTCGGTACCTTAGAATGCTTTCGTGCGCACCTAGAACACCAATAGGGAGTCTGGCCAACTCCTCGTTGATGACACTATGTGTAGTATGAGATTATTCTTAGGTCCCGACAATTCCTAAATCATCGCCATATGCAATACAACTCGTCAAAAAGAAAAAGAAAAGGAAAAATCTTCCAAATAAAATCGGGTGCCGTGTCATCATGCACAACATTTCCGCCCAATTCTTTCTTAAACAACCTCTCACCTTAATGCCACAAACCTGATGCTTATGAGCTTTCCAGCTCCAGTTCTTCTCCCTTCTTAATGCCTTGGATGGCTGGAAGTTGGGTTGAGATCTTCCTTCTACCACATATGTTCCCATATCCTAACATTCCTTCCCAGGGACGATTCTTGTTTTGTCATTGTTTCCTCCTCTTTTGCCCAATTCACTTCCCTTCTGAATTAGGGATCCTGGCGTATCAATACCGCCCCTCACACCTGTGAAGCCTTTCTGACGCCTCAATCCTACCCCTGATTTCTCTCACCAAGTAATCATAAACAGATACTTCAATTGCTTCCGAGTCACCATCCTCACCATCTTGGTCGTTCCCTGCTTAAGCAAATATAGCTGTTCATAACAGCTCTTCTCACTCAAACCAACAATCTTGAATTCTGAAATTGCAGTACTGACGAAGTCCTTGCACTCTTCAACCACCTCTCCCTGATGCGGTTATTACTGAAATTAATAACTTGATCTGGTTTTCTCTTTCCAGAACTGGTGTAAAAAGTCAATCAGTGATCCCATGTTTTGCTATCAACAACTCGAGGAGCAGTATGGTGCTGCCTGAGTGATCGTCGATCTCCTTTCCTAAGGTGGCACATCTTATCTCCTTCAAGTCCACCAACCCCTCCTTCCGAACTTCTCGCTTAATCTAGAGTTGTTTCCATCCTATGTTAAAATGCATGATACTCCCCCACCTCCCCGGTTGAACGATGCCCAAGGCTCCCATTTGGGTACGCTAGTTGGCAGCGTTTTGTTCCAACCTCGAGTGCCTCCTTGTTAGGAACACTTGGTCACATCTTCCACCCTCGTCTTTTCAAAATCGTCTCCTTGAGGTCTACTTCCTCTGAGGACCATGAAGCTTCCACGTGGTACCAATTCTGCTTTTCCCCTTACTCCTTCCTCTTCCATCGTTAGAGATCTCGGGTCGAGATCTTTTTAAGGGGGGTAGGTTTTGTAATACCCATTTCTACTTTGCGAATTAGGTCATGCATTCATCCGGCATTCAGGCCATCATCCCCACAACAACACTTGCATAAAATTAAAGTTATAAAAATTATATTTTATAGAATACGTACATATCTCATCCTCGGTGGTCAGATTAACAACACCAATCAACTTATTTGGTTTAACAACCATTAAAATCAGTAATGGTAGGTGGAAGGTATCAGTGACCCCTAGTTGGACTACCATTCAAATCTCCCCTTCGTCAAGATTTCATCCAAAAAAATACAATGAATTGCTAGC
>JAGXJF010002842.1:0-62048 GCA_019208055.1 Stipa capillata | reverse complement strand
TCTATCCATGTGTTGATGTTGTATCGTCGTTCGTAGATTGTGGTTAAGTTCGGCTAAACTAGCATGTTAGGATGTGCTGTATTGTGTGCCTAGTGATGGTCGGAATAATCGATGAACTAAATACTTGAACCTAAGGTGAGATGTGAGAGCCGAAGGAAAAAGGGTCAACTGGATAAAGTTGGTATCACTGGAGGAGCATGTTGCGACCAGGTGTATGGGAGTATTGTCGCGATACCAACCTTGAGGTAACTCCAGCGTGGCTACTTCCCTTGTCACCACGTGGACGTTGCCGAGATCAACGCTAGGGTATGTCGGATGGTAAAGGCCGCTTGGAGCTTTGCAACCTCCAAGGGATAATGCTCTCGAATATCGCTAGTGGTTGTATCGTCGGAACGGTCGAGAGAATGAATGAACTAGGTGTTGATGATTGAGATTGGGATTAACCTAGGGACTGAACCTAAGTGATTGAAAATGATGCAAATAAACGTGTTAGTAATTGATGTTGATTGGTTGGTTGCCGGAGTAGTATATGGTTAGTTGTCCTCCCTCCATGTTAATTATGCCTTGTTTCCATAATTAAGTATATTGTTACTCGGAGAAGCATTCATGTTTAATTGTTGTTGCACTAGTATGAGTAGGACATTTAATCAAGCACGGATAAGTCTTGCGAGTACATTCGTACTCACCCAGGTTATCCCTGGAGCTTGCAGGTGAGCCGGTGGTCGAAGAGTTTTTCGACGATGTTTGACGTGTCTGGTTTCCTCGGTTGTGTTCGATGTATGGGATAGTTAGTGTTTTGTTCAGCGATCACTATGTCGTTGTGGGACTATTATTTTGCTTCCGCTGTTGTTAATTTTCTCCGTACTCGGATATGTTTCAGTGTTAACCGACTGATGTAATATGTTGTCCCATCGTGGACTGTTATTATTAATATCGTAATGTAGAGCTTTGTGACGATATCCGAGTTGTTAATCCGGGCTGCCCCTGCACAATGCGTGGGTGATATGAAGTGTATGGGTATGCCGTGAAAGATCGAGGCCGTACCATTTTCTACTAAGTCGAGCAGGAGTTGGTTGAGTGACCCGCTGGCTGAGATGCTGTGCCGGCCAGGCAGGGTGTGGGCATTCTACCGGGCTTTCGAGCGACCCACTAGCTTCCGAGCTAGGTTAGGGTGTGGGTAGAATTGCCGGGCTCCTCCGACCTTGCTTGTCGTGGTAGGATTCGGGAACGACTCTGACTTTTCACCGGATTATGGAATCGTATGTGATTTTGGGAAGATTGGTCGCTTCCGGCCGGCTCGCACCTGGCGGGTGTCGGATCGTCTACCTTGGTGCGTACGGCGCAGGTACCGTGCCACCGGGCGGACGAGTCCTTCGGTCCTTGGCGACTTCTCGTTCCCCTAATCATATGCAATTCGGGTCCGTGACAGCTTGGTATCAGAGCCGAGCTGACCGTAGGAAGCCAATTGCAGGTGGTCGTTAGATAGGAGCTTCCGCTGCGCTGTGCCACTTGGCAAGCAAAACTAATTAAACCCTATGTTTAAAATTAATAAGTAGATTGCTCTTTATTCCTTAACCTCATCGCTCTTAGTTCTGAATTTCTTCTCTATTGCGTTTGTTTTCGCTTGTGTGGCTAACCATATCCTCTCTAACCCTAAAATTGTATAGGATGATATTTTCGAGATCAGAGTCATGTTGAAAACAAAAATTTGAGAAAGGAGTAGATGATTAATGAGTTTATTTGGATTATAGGGCTATGTAAATCTTGGATTTTGATTGGATTATAGGAAATTGTTGGACTAATTCCTAGGTCAAAAGTCATAGTATTAGCAAATACCCTTTGGAAATTGGAGTAAGATCAGAGATAGTATATGAATTTCGGTGGGTTAACCTAAATGAGTTGGATTAATAGGAGATGCAATGGAGTTCAATTCATGAATATGTTGTCATAATCCACAAAACAATCACACCTCAAAAAGGGGAAAAAGATCTATGCCACCATGCCATCCGATTAACAAGTTTCACAATTATATTTTTCCAAGAACTACACTAAACTACTACAGTACCAAATACCAGATGAGACACAAAATAATAGCCATTTTTATATCATTGATCAACCTACTGAAACGAAAACAAACTTCATAAATGTCAGGTGCATACAGAGATACAATGCTTCTTCTTCTCACAGGTGAAGTTGACATATTGGACTGAACCATTTCACCCTTATCTACTACTAAACCAAGCTCATACTAAAAAGGCTGTAGTGAAGTCGCAAATGATACGGCTTATGCAGCAAATCTTAAGGCAGCCATAGCTTAAGCCAACTTTTCACGGAACAATTCCAATCACAACAAAACTGTAATAGCTATCGTATCTCCATGGGCAGTTACTGACAAAAAGATAAGCTAAACATGCAGACAAGAACCTAATCTACAATCTAAAGCACAACCCGTGTCAACACTGAAATACTAAATCTTGGGTCGAATTGAACAAAAGTGAGTGACCGATTTGCCGCAAAACTCAACAACAACATCCAACTGAGCTAAAAAAGAAGAAGAGAGGAGACCTGTGAAGTTTAGAGCGTTCACAAGTGTGCTTGGGACTAGTAGAACTTGGCGAAGTGGCCGTGGTTGAGGGCTTGGGCTTGACGGGCTTCTTCCGGCGCAGCCCGGTGATCTCCCGCATGAGCGGGACGTGCACTAGCACCGTCCTCCATGCCACCTACCAGACTGGGGATCACCAAATGACCAACACGAATGAGCTCAATCAAGAAACCCACCCAACCAAACGCAGACACGAGCCAAGGACAGGGGAGGCACACCGTACCGAGGAGGATGAAGGAGAGGATGGCGGTGGCGCAGACGCGGGCTCGGGTCACAGCGTGGATGGGGGCTCGAGCGGCTGCGGCGCGGTCGGGGGGTGAGCGGCGGTGGCAGCGCGGATGGGGGTTCGGGTGGCGGCGCGGCAGCCTGGCGACGGGGCTAGGGCACTCACTGCTGGTTCACTACCGCAGAAAGGGCCTTTACTGACGGGCAGTAAATCCCCTCTACTGACGGCCCCGGGTGCCCGTCAGCCTGGGAATGTTAGTGGAGGGGCGCCCTCCACTGATGGGCGGCCACCCGTCAGTAGTGTACATGGCTACTGATGGGCCCAACTTCCCCGTTAGTGGAAAACCCTCCAGGGCTCGCCCTGGCTCACCCTGGATATCACCACTAACGGGCCACTTTTTAGTACCCGTCAGTGGTTTCCAGTTCACTGACGGGCATATTATAAAGGCCCGTCAGTAGTGTGGCCATTGTGCAGTTGTATACAGCACAAAAAATTTCACAAATATATTCACAAATTTCACAAATATTCACAAATTTCACAAATATATTCAACACATAGTCAAGCTCATTCCCAGCTCACACCAAGCCTTCAGTTCTTTCATATCTTTCCAATGCTTGTTCTTTGACCGGATCCAGCAGTCTATATGGGCACAGGTGTAGTACCCACATGTCACGCTATTTTTTGGCTGAATTTTGGAAGGGAAGGTGTAATGGTGTACCATTCTTGTCGCTTTTGAAGGTATTTTACTATGTCCCGTGAACTTGGCTTTGAAAAAAGCTGTATCCAACATATTAGTGATATTGCTGAAGTCTGATCTCTTGGTCTTGTCGGAGTCAAGGTAAAATGCCTTGGCCCAGCATGGAATGATCACAATGAGGACCCAGTGGTCACTGCATAAATGTGAACAAATGGATGTAAGCAGGTAGAGATACGTGCGTAAAAAACAAAAAAATTCCCACGGTGCTAAGTTAAAGGAGTTACAGAGGGTTGTAGGGGGCTAGTAGGTAGTCCTTTTCCTTATGAACGATGAATGCATGTGTAAGGTATTCTTCCAGAAGACTCGACTATCCGGGGTCGCAGCATAGCCTTCGTTCATGCATATCGGATCGATTATTCCAATATTGGAGTCGCGTAGACGTCTGCACTCTTGGGCTTAGTAGAGAGCCCATAGCCTGACCATCGTGGTGTCGAGCCTATAGAGGTTGTACATGTTGAAGAGGCCTTCAAAGTTGATGTCGAAGGTGTCCTGGTCATTCTCCATGAAGAAATTGTAATCTCTTGGCACCTTGACCTTCCAATATTGGCAAAATGTTTGCGGACCTCTGGACATCTTTAGATAATCTTCATGCAGCACCTTCATGTCCTTCGAAAGATTGTCCAACTTATTCTGCGGGAGCAAGTCTTGACCTAGATATAAAACCTCTCGCTAGAGACACATGCTCCGTGTAGATAATTTGGATGATGATGATGAGAAGGATAAGGATTTCTTCATCTGTTTTTGCTCCTTTCTTTCCTTCTCACTGGTACCGCGCCCGTCTCTTTTTGCTTTTCTTTCCTCCTGTGTAGCGGCTTAGGACTCTTGCCTGCCACCGTCGCTGCTTCCAGTGTTCCGGCTAGTGTGGTGGGAGAGATAATCTTCCCTCTGGGTTGATCTAGCCGGTCGTCTTGAGCCTCGGAGCGCCTTTCCGGTGGATCGTTGTTGGGTTCCTCCGGCGCCTTCGGGGACTGCAAAACCGGCTCCATGTACTGGTCTCCAACAAGATGGTCTTCCAGGTCTTTAAACGACAGAGTGTTTAGTTGAGGCCCAACGGAGATCGTCTGACTGATGGAGAGGGGTTGCCAGATGAGGGGGCCGTGCGAGGAGAGGGGGCCGGGCGAGGAGAGGCCGCCGCAGATAAAATAATTTGGCTCTTCGGCCACTAGATGAAGTAGTTCTTGCACTGCCCTAGCTTGGTCAGTTCCGCTTCAGGGGGGACAGGGACTAACACATCACTGTAGTCGTTGAGGACGAGGTCCACCTGCACCTTCGCATGGTGCTCCCGCATAGGTACACAGTGCATGATTGCCCCCTTCGATGTTGGGAAAACTTGGCCATGCGCAACCTTGACCTTCATGCCAGGAATTTGCACCATGAGTGTGCATCTAGTGGCTTCCTACGAAACAGAGGATAGATGTGCCGTCCTCATTGGAGTCAGGACAATGAAATCATGATTTACTATAATGACTCGTTTAGTAGAACGAAACTTATGGTGATGCTGTCGACGGGATTCAGCGAGTCGGGGCGGCCGTTATCGGGAAGCATGGTCGGACCGCCTTGCGCTGCGAGGCACTTGCATACTTACCCACATCTGCTCGGCAATCTCCCGCATTTGATCCCGCAAATTTTCCATATACTCCTGACTGTCTCTCCTTGGGCGGCGGCAACCCTCGGGGTTTTGGGGAAATACTTTGTCCCATTTAACGCCATCCCCGACACCTACTACACGGCCCCGATGCTCCGGTTTCTGTCGAGCCTTCACCAGATCATCGTTCCACCTCGGGAAGCTCGTGACGGAGTCCTGTGAGCTTCCAGGCTGCTGGCTCAGGTCTGTCTACAAGTTATATTACTTGATGAGAAGATAGTGTATTTGGATGCAACGTAATTAAGTAAGAAAAGACACTGAGTTGAGACGTTACCAGCCGGTTGGCCACCTCCTGGAGTTCCTCAGATTCTATAATTGGTGACCCCGTCACAGGGCCAGAGCTTGTGTGCACCTCATGTACTCCCTGGCGCGTGGCTCCCTGAGATGCGCGAAAGGAGGTGCTTTCCCAGCCGTGGCTAGTTTGGCGTCCTCTCTGGCCCACTTTGGTCTCTTCCTTAGGTATCCACGGCTGCCGAGCTTGTGGTCTAATGTGTTCTTGGAGCGAAGCTCCTTCCCCAGTGACTCTTCTCCTGGAATTCTGGACTCCTTATTTGAGCAACGAATTGCTACCAATCTTCCTTTTGTATCTTCGACCATCTTTTACTAATTTTAGTATCCCAATCATCGTCCAGGACTTTCTGTGCATCGTATCGCCAAGTCTTCAGAGACCTAGCCATGATGCGAAGGGCTTGCCCTTCGACTCTGTCCTTGTCGGCGACAGGAATCTGGTACTTGTCCCACAGTTTCCTCAAGAGAGCATCTCTGGTCGACTTAGTCAAATGGCTGAACTCTTTGCATGTGATCTTAACTTGTTCGTGGACTATGTACCCGCAGGCATTGCTAAAGGTCTGGACGGCCTTATGTGGACTCGCTGGAACATCTTTGACGTTGTCGACTCAAGTGATGGTATACGTCTTGTCCGGCAACTGGTTGCCTTTTCTCCTTTGCTGAGACCTGGTCGGGGCGGAGGCGCTACTTCCACCTTGGGCGCCTGGTCCTCTTCGGAACCTGACTCGGAGCCAGAGTCATCATTGGAGGAGCTGGATTCCGAGGCAAGTTGGTCTAGGCCAGCTGTGACGGCCGCCTCGGGGGCATGTTCTTTGGCCGGCTTGGGGGCAGGTTCCTTGGCTAGCTCGGAGGCAACTTGCTTGGGCGCCTCCAGGGTTGGGGTGTCGATCGGTGCCGCCACGTCGAGGGGGGCCCGTGGTGTCATTAATGAGCTCTAGTTCTCGGGTCAGCGACCCAACGGGAGGAGTACTGGCGACCCAGCTCTGTTTATTTGTTAATATCATTATTCTCAATTGTTCCAGCACGTAATTGATGAAGAGAATAAATTTCAAACATAATAGTGCCAAATTATCACACATGTACAACAATTCCAGCATATGATATACAAATATCACACATATACAACAATTCCAGCATATGATATATAAATATCACTCATTTACAACAATCGAAGCATATGATATACAAATATCACACATATACAACAATTCCAGCATATATACACCAAAATTTCAGCATTCTCAATCTGAGCATATGATATACAAATATCTCAAGCTGTCTCAATCTCAGCATCCTCAATACCACACATATACAATAATTTGAGCATACAACATTTTTTGCAAAAATGAAAAAAAATACCTTCTATAGTGAAGAGGGAGGCAAATGGGGAACAGCCGGTGGAGAGGACGGGCTCTCGGTAACTGATATGGATACGGATACGGGGATTCGTCAATTCCTAAAAACACCAATACCCCATATCATATGACTAAATAACTGACTCATGGCCAAAAAAAATTAGTTCTGTTTAAGGGTTCACATCAGCTCGAATCAACTAGTCACTGGCTACTGAGATCATTAAAGGAATTCATCAACTAGTCACTGGCTCACAAATCACAAATCACAATCCACACCCACCTGATCGAGGTGGCCGCCTACCACACCAAAGCAATAACTTAACAACCTGAAAAGTGAAACAAATCCTTTTCATCTGCCAATCCTTCACCCTAGCACCGAAATTTCCAAAGCCTAACCCATGGCGCGCACCAGTACGTGTCCAATTGCAATCAAAACCACCAACACCAATTAAGCGGGCAAACAATTCGAGTCGTCGACTGATCACGGTGGCTGCATCCGAAAACGCGCGCACCTAATCGAATACAAACACAACAAAGCCCTAAACCCACATGGGAGAGAGGGAAATCTGGAAGACGCACCCTCGTGTTGATGAACTCGAGGTGAGTGCGAGTCAGGAGATTTGGAGCGTGTCGCAGGTGAGCTGGAGATCATACAAACCAAGACATTATTATACATACACACATAGCTCGCTAGGTTTCGTTGTCTTTGACAATCTTCTAGTGAATAGTGATCTTCTTGGTGGTATACGTTAGTCCTTCGGCGTGACTACGTCTTATGTAGGGCTCAGCATCCTTAGTAGCTTTGCTCCTTTTGGTAGGGCATTTATCAACAGCTTCTGGCTCGGAGTTCGGGTCGTCGAATTGGTCATAGTCCTCTTCATCAACTACACCATCGACTCCGACAATACTCCTTTTCCCTTTTCTAACGACATGACACTTCTTTGCCTTTGGGTCTTTTATGTAGAAAACTTGCGAGATCTGTTTAGCTAATACCATGGTTCATCTTTGGCACTGATTGCTTTGACTTGTGTTGAGTCAATAGATGTCGGGGGAGGTAAAGTCATGGTAGTGAATTTGTCATCGTCGATATGGACATTTTTCGCCCATCTGACACGAAACATGGGGATCTTTGTGACAGTGTAGTCCAGTTTCCAAATCTCTTCAATAACACCGTAGTATATGTGCTTACAGTTACTGGTTTTAGCCTCCATCGTCACCCCACTATTCTGATATGTACTTTTCCTGTCTTGAGCCTCCATATAGAATGTGTATCCGTTGATATCATATGCTTGAAATGTCAGGACCTTGCTCGCAGGTTCTTGTGACAACATTTTGACCGTCTCTTCTTCATCATTTGTCGGAGGCCTTTCATACCAGTAGTTCTTTAGCCAGTTTGCGAACTTTGCGTTGTGGTCTTTCGAGAGCCACGCTTCTCCCTTTTTTGGGTTTTCTTTTTTTACCTTTACCATGTGCATCCAAAGATAGGAATGCACCACAGTCAGGTGTTGCAACACCACAAGATATGCTCTGTCGTAGTCACCTGATCTATTCAGTACTGAATTATAGACATGTAAAGGCTTTTGTCCACATGCATGGCCTTCACCATCGAACCTATCTGTGTGGCGCGAAATAGGAACACCGATAGACTTTTGATCATCCAAGTAATCAGTGCAGAACTCGACACACTCTTCGGCAACATAGCCTTGGATGATGCTACCTTCCGGTTGTGACCTGTTACGAATGTAGCGCTTCACAACCCCATTGTACCTTTCCAAGGGGTACATGTTGTGTAGGAACGCGGGACCTACGTCCAGTATCTCCGGGACGATATGGATCATGAGATGCACCATGATATTGAAGAATGCTGGAGGGAAGTACATCTCAAGTTCTCATAGTACGACAATGATCTCCTCCTACAGTTTGTGGCAATGTGTAACCGAGATCAACTTCTGAGATATCGTGTTGAAAAAGTTACAAAGATTCAAGATTGTTTTGCAGACCTCTGGCTCCATGAGACCTCTAATTGCAACAGGAAGTATCTGCGTGATCATCACATGACAATCATGAGACTTCATACCAATTACTTGGTGAGTCTTCATGTCAACTATTCTCCCGACGTTTGCCGAGTAACCGGAAGAAACTTTGACATCTTGGAGGCACTCCAAAAAGTTAACGATCTCTTTTTTGCTCAGAGTGTAACAAGCAGCGGGATAGTCCGTCTTGATTCTGACTGCACCCGTGCCCAACTTGGTCATTTGCTTGGTTGCCCACAGCTTCATTCTTATACCCAAGAATTCCATGTCAGCTCGTGCCTTCGGTCCATCTTTTGTCTTGTCTAACATGTTGAGCAGGATACCAAGCAAGCTGTTGCACACATTTTTTTCAACATGCATGACATCTATGCTGTGACGTGTGCTTAGGAATCTCCAGTAAGGCAAATCCCAAAATACGGATTT
Source organism: Stipa capillata (assembly GCA_019208055.1). Taxonomy (NCBI): domain Eukaryota; kingdom Viridiplantae; phylum Streptophyta; class Magnoliopsida; order Poales; family Poaceae; genus Stipa; species Stipa capillata. The sequence continues at coordinate 52,719 of JAGXJF010002842.1, read as the reverse complement.
CCTTTTCCAGACGCCGTCCTGCATGGGAACAGGCGGTTGTGTCTTACCCGGCGTAACAGGGGGCATTGTGTTCACGATGTCATAGATTTCTACCTCGGTCTTCTCCCGGGGTGCCGAACGGATCTCAACAGTATTATCAAATAATTCCTTCTCTTGCCTCCATGGGCCATTCTGTTTCAGCTACCTTTGGTGGCCCATGAACACGATTTTTTTAGAGCCCTTTAAGTGTAAACTTGTTGTAAACTCCAAACACTTAACACATCCTTTGTATCCATGAACACACTGGTAGGATTGATATCCGAACACGCGATAGTCTTGGACCATCATGAACAACAGTGTTTTCAGATTGAAATATTCTTCTTGGTAAGCGTCCCAGACCTGGGCCCCTGGTTCCCATAGTGTAGCTAGTTCTTCGAACAACAAATGTTGATACACGTCCAGATCGTTTCCAGGTTGTTTGGGCCCTTGAATGAGAATAGAGAGGTGTATATACTTTCACTTCATGCACAGCCATGGAGGAAGGTTGTACATCCATAGAACCACGGGCCAAGTGCTATGTCTGCTGCTCATGTTGCCGAACGGATTGATTCCGTCCGTACTCAAACCGAGCCTGATATTCCTTGGATCTTTTCCGAAATCATTGTATGGGGTGTCGATTGCCCGCCACTGCGAAGCATCGGCAGGGTGTCTCATCACGCCATCATCAGTTTTTCGCCCCTCGGCGTGCCAACGTATTAGCTTTGCCTCCTTCTTGTTAGCGAATAAACACTTCAAACGGGGAAGGACTGGAAGATACCATACAACCTTTGCCGGAGCGCCACTCGTCACTGGGTTCTCATCATCGGCTTGGTTTCTACCCCGCTTGAATTTGGATGTGTTGCACGTAGGACACTTGTACTACTTCTCGTGCTCCGTGCGGTAAATAAAGCAGTCATTCGGACACGCATGGAACCTCTGCACATTCAATCCAAGAGGGCAGACAACCTTCTTGGCTTCATCGGTGCTTGTAGGTAACAAGTTGTTTTTTGGATAAACTTTTGCAAGATAAGCAAATGTCTCATCGAAGCCTTCGTCCGGACAATTATGGGCTGCCTTGATCCTTAGAAGTTCCAGCGTGACCGACAGACGCGTGTGCTCTGGATCGGAAACCGGTATACAACGGGGTTTGTGAGTCTTCAACTAGTCTCGTGAACTTAGTAGCTTCTCTTTCATCCTCAGGATCTATCACCACCTGCTCTACCATGTGAACGTCCTGCACCATATCGGTCAAATTGTTCCGCGTTTCTTCTTCAGCGTCAGGTTCGAAACTCCCCTCGTCTTCTTCATCCTCTCCGTGTTCGACATCTTGCTGTAACACTTGATCTTCCTCCTCCTCACCGTGACATATCCAACGTGTATAACCTCACATGAAACCCTTAAGCGCCAGGTGTACCATCACCCTCCCTCTCGTATTGAACATTATCAAATTTTTGCAATCGCGACACGGACAACAAATCTTCGTGCCACCTTTTCTCCTCATGTCTCGCTCGGCGACATCAAGAAACTCATTCAAAGCCATAGCCCAACTCTCTGTCGCCCGGTTGTCATAGATCCAACTTTGATCCATCGATCGATCCCTACGACATGAAACTAATCAGTTCAACGAAAAAGAACAAAACACTAGGCCTCGGCTCGATGACCGGAAATCGCATAGCAACTGTCGTCTCGGCTCGATGGCCGGCAATCACATCAAATACATATACAAGATGAAAAGAACACTTTTGTATCGCATTCATCCAAAGAAAGCATTATTACCGAGCGTTAGCGATATTTTCGACGAGGGAATGGAGAGAGTGAGAGGAGGAGGGAGAGATGAGAGATCTTGTTGGGTTAGAGAGAGAGATCTAGAAATAGGTGAAGAAAGGGGAGGGTTTGGGAAGGAAAAGAGATCTAGATCTAGAAATCTTCTTGAGTTTGGGGAGGAAGCTACAAAGGAGGGAGAGTAGGAGGGTTGGGGAGAGGGGAGTGTTTGTTGGTGGGGGGCAGCGGCGGCGCTCGCTGCTAGCCAGTAGGCGCGCGAGCACTGGCCAGTAGCGAGCGCCGCTGGTTTTATATAGCCAGGTGACCACTGACGGTTGCATATAAAGCGCCTGTCAGTGGTTCTGTGCACCGGTCCAGTGAGCCCTACACCTAACATCGCCGACGGATAGGCACAGAGCCCGTCAGTGGAGACAACCCCCCCGCTGATGGGCACTTACGTACCGCCCGTTAGTGAATGGAAATGTCATCTATAGCACACTTGGTTCATCTCCACTGACGGTCAGCTTAGTGGCCCGTCAGTGGAGACGTCCTCGTCGCTGACGGGCGCTTAAGTATCGACCGTCAGAGAAAAGAAGACGTCATCTATAGCACACTTGGTGCGTCTCCACTGACGGGCAGAGCTGCCCGTCAGTGGAGGTACTCACTTCCAACCTGGCTATCTTTTCCACTGACGGGCTGGTAGGCGTCTGTCAGCGGGGAACCCCTCCAACGACGGTCCGGTGTGTGCTCGTCAGTGGAGGGGGTTCAGCAGAGGGTTAATCTACAGTAGTGGTTCAAAATTGAACGCGTGAGAAATGGTGAAATTTCACCAAGTCCCCGTTATGTAGTGTAACGTATCCACTAACGGGCACATAGTAAGCGCTCGTCGGTGGAAGTCCTCCGTCCATCACTGATGGGCGACAACAAGGCACCCATTAGTGAAAGTACAGTACCATTGACGGGCCCGATGTCATGGCCCGTCAGTGAAAATAAAGTACCACTAACAGGCCCAATGTCATGGCCCGTCAGTGAAAGTTGTTTTAGGGTTTGACATAGTGGGCTGATATACATGGGCCTTTTCAGCCTGATGTGGGCTGATTTTCTTTTCTCTCGGCCATCTTTCTGTCAGGGCCAATATTTGTATGTGCCCTTTACTTTTGTATGGACTTTTTACTAGGGCGCATGTCATAGCATCGTGTACGTGCATGAGTTAGAGGCTGATTTTAGGGTTTGCAGAGTGGAATTAGGGGCTAATTTTAGGGTTTGCGGAGTGGACTTAGAGCATACATGCAACACATGCCTCTTTCACATAGTCCCGAACATAACCATTCAATTCATCAAAATGATATTATTACACATTGAGGTTTGTTGTGAATTGATCTAAAAGCTGTGTTTCATCATCTTCGACACGCTTCTCAATAGTAGTTTTGATCTTCTTGCTGGTATACATCAGTCCTTCAGCGTGACTAAGTCTTATGTAGGGACACGCATCCTGAGTACCTTTGGGCCTTTTGCTCGTTTGATCATCAACATCTTCTTCTTCTGTGTCCGGATTGTCGAATTGGTCGTAGTCCTCTTCATCAACTGGACCATCGACTCTGACAATACTCCTTTTCCCTTTCCTCACAACAACGCGCTTCTTATTCTTTGGGTGGTTATGTAGAAGACTTGGGCGAGTTGTTTGGCTAATACCCATGGCTCATCTTTGGGACTGATTGATTTGACTTGTCATGACTCCATAGGGATCGGTGGAGGTATGACTATGGTACTGGTGTTCATATCTTCGATTCTGACGTCTTTCGCCCATCTGACACAAAACATGGGGATCTTGGTCATGGTGTAGTCAAGTTCCCAGATCTCTTTGATCATGCCGTAGTACATACACTTCTTGCCTTGATGACCAGTTCTAGACTCCTGCGCTACACCACAGTTCTGGTACGTACTGCGCCGGTCTTGAGCCTCCTTATAGAATGTGTATCCGTTGATATCATACGATTGCCACATCACGACTTTGCTATCAGGTTCTTGCGACAACATTCAGACGGTTTCTTCTTCTCCATTTGTCGGCTCCCTTTCATACCAGTAGTCCTTTAGCCACCCGGAGAACTTGCGTTATGCTCTTTCGTGAGCGCAACTATGCCCTTTTTCGGATTCACTTCATACAACTGTTTGATGTGGATCTAAATATAAAGCCATACCATAGCCAAGTTTTGCAACACCACGAAATGTGCTCTGTTGTAGTCATCTAATCTTTTCGATCGATACACATGTAAATTTTTATGCCCGATCACACCTTTACCGTCGAGCCTGCCTGTGTGCCACAAAACTGGAACACCTATAGGTTTTTGATCACGCATGTAATCCGTGCAGAACTCGATGCCCTCTTCGGTAGCATAGCCTTGGATGATGCTACCCTCCGGATGCGCTCTGTTACGAACGTAGCGCTTGATAACCCCATTGTTCCTTTCAGAAGGGTACATGTTGTGTAAAAACACAGGACCAAGGTCCAGTATCTCCGGGACGATATGGATCATGAGATATACCATGATATCAAAGAATGCTGGAGGGAAATACATCTCAAGTTCGCATAATATGACAGTGATCTCAGCCTTCAGTTTCAAGCAGCGTTGGACCGTGGTTGACTTCTGACAGATAGTGTTGAAGAAGTTACAAAGTTCCGTGATAGTCTTCGGACATCTGGCTCCATGATACCTCTAATTGCAACAGGCAGTATCTGTGTGATCATCACATGGCAGTCATGATACTTCATGCCAATCAGTCAGTGAGTCTTCATGTCAACAAGTTTTTGGATGTTTGCCGAGTAAACCGAAGAAACTTTGACACCATAGAGGCATTCGCAAAAGCTATGGAGCTCGCTAAAAGATCATCTAGGCCCCTAATTGGTTTTGATGGTTAATGGCAACTCAAACTAAAATCTAATGTTTACAATGAGTGTAAGCAGGTTCAAGAGGTTCCAGGAAGAAGGGTCATCAAGGAAAGGATGACCATCCAAAAAGTACAAAGGTGGTTTCCAGGACAAGGGAATGGCTGTGCTAGGCAGCTGTGTCACAGCTGTGAGGAAGCCGATGCTGTGCAAGGAGTTGCAAACAAGGTGATGGTGGCTTGATGCGTCAAAGGCCGTGAATACAGTTGGTGGCAGGTAAAGCCTAGATTTGCTAGTTTCCTTGAGTCCATAGGAAACACCCGTACTATCAAGAGGAATAAAGTAGTAATGATCTGTGGAGGTTCTTTTGCTCAATGCTCAAGGTGTTGGACAGTGGCACTGATGCTTGAGGTTAGTGGCCCTGTATCAACAGTTTTGCACAAGTGTGAGGCTGGCTTGCGTTAGCACTCTGCAGTGCTAGCAGTAGAAAACCCTAGAGTTTAGAGTCACGGTGTGACACAGCTGTGTCACAGGTGGTCTAGCACTCTATGACTCAGGTACATCTTTGTACCAGGGGAGAGCTTGTAAATGCTAAGGGATCTGAAGTGCGATAGTTTGTCTGCTAAGTCAGAAGACTGTCGGAGGTTCTCTCCTTATTAGGGATCAGAGTTAGTTGTGCACTGAGGACATGTGATGTGCCAAGATCGGGCTGAGTAGTTAGGCTACGTCAGTTAAGGGTTCACCTGTGTGTGCCTCCGGTGACACAGGTGTCGATCTTCCTGAACCGGTTATAGTTGTGTGTTGTGACTGGCTGTGTCACCGGTGACTCACTCAATCCTACATGGCAACAGTGTAACGGTCAGGTGCCTGTGAACCCTATAAATAGGGGACCATGGGAGGTCTTCGTCCTCAATCTTGCTCAAACCAGTGAATCATACTCGACCGTTGCAAGCCTCTCACCCTCGGAACAAAAGCCAAACTTCCTAAGAGAGTTAGAGCCTTTGAGCAAAGAGCATTGGTTCCTCCAAGAGTCGTTGCTGCTGAATCTGTTACTCTTGGAGTGTCTACTCCTAGACGGGCGTAGGAGTTGCTGGTATCACCGAAGCTTGTGTGGGCTGAACCAGTAGTTTGTGAAGGTGATCTGAAGTCTACCTGCTGCATGGCTAAAGGACTCCCACAAGCAAAGCAAGAGGCCTGATCATTCAGGTACTCGGAGAACAAGCACGATTTAGTGCTGGCGATCTCTTTGGAATAGCCTCTCCAATGGAGACGTACCCCTCTGAAAAGAGTAGGGAACTTCGGCGAAAAACACCTTGTCTCTCTAAGTACTCATTGTGTTGCTTCTATTTACTTGCTATATCTACATGCTTGTGTGTTCTTAGATATATTCAGTTTATCTGTGATAGATCACCTTTTCACCTATGTTAGCATAGCTGTGTCACAGTTGCTGTAGATCATATCTCTTACCTGTGTCTGCTACCTGTTACACAGCTGTTTAGTTTGCTCATCTGTTTCTAGGTCTTCAGCTTAGCCGTGTTAGCTACCTGTTTGACAGCTACGTATTAATTTACACATCATATATTGCCTGTGCTGTTCACCTGTCACATAGCTATGTTATCCTTGCAACTAACTAAGACTTAATTTGATAAACTAAGTCAAAAGAAGTGAATTTAATTAGCCTCCTATTCACCCCCCTCTAGTCGGCACCTTCGGTCCTTTCACTCGTCTCTACTCAAAGTGTAGCAAGCAGTAGGACAGCTGGTCTTGACTGTGATACCATTCTTCCCCATCTTGGTCGTTTCTTTGGTTGCCCACAGCTCATGTCTTATATTCATGTGTTGCATGTCTGCTCGTGCCTTCGGTCCATCTTTTGTCTTGTCCAGAATGTTGAGCAAGAGACCTTCGGTCTTTTCAATTCGTATCAGAGCGGGTTGCTCTTTGATTTGGCCTAACAGCCAGAGTTTAAAGGATGTCGGGCTATGAGGGTAAAATAGCTGTCTTTAATGGAACTAACTATGCCTTCTGGAAAACAAAGATGCAAATGCATCTTATCGCCATTGATCCAGATGTATGGGAGGTTGTGTGTACAGGTTACAGGTTGGAAGACACCATCACTCCTAGCATAAACGACAAGAGAAACAGTCAGAACAATGCTAGGGCTGCCACTACCATATTCATGGGTCTACAGGAGCATGACTTCAACAGAGTCAGCACCATGGATTCTGCTAAGGATATCTGGGATACTCTAGAGCAGATCTATGAATGCAACAACACTTTGAAGAAGTCAAAGAGAAGCCTTCTGGAATCAACACTGGAGAGATTCGAGTGTGAGCATGGTGAGGATATCAACTCCCTGTTCTTAACACTCACCATTATCACCAACCAGTTGAAGGCCATGATGATGATGTGATCAAGAAGTTCTTGTCAGTGCTTCCTAAAGCCTACAAAACTCTTGTTCTCATGCTGAAGGAGAAAGATGGGTTCGATCAGATGAAGCCCACTGAAGTATTAGGAAGGATTCTAACACATGAGATGGAACTTAAGCAAGAAGGCAAGCAAAACTCTTCCCCAGCTGTTAAGAAGAACATTGCCTTGAAGGCCACTACTTCAACATCACAACTTGAGAGTGATAGCAGTGAAGAACTCAATGAGGAGATGACCAGTGGAGAAGAGAATGAACTTATCCTCCTCACAAGAAACTTCAGAAAGTTCTACAAGAAGAAGAAGCAGTTCGAGTCAAGTGATAGATTCAAAGGGAAGAGGCTGTCCAAAGACAACAAATGCTTTGAATGTGGCAAGGAAGGCCACTTTGCTGCTGATTGTCCAAACAAGAAGAGGGACAACAATCAATACAAGAAGAAGAAGGACTATCATGGAAAGAAGAAGACCTTCAACAAGCACCCAACCTAGTCCAAGAACAAGGCCACTACTAGAACCTATGTTGGACAAGCTTGGGTATCAGATGACTCAGGTTCAGAGGAAGAGTCTGAGGATGAAGGTCAAGTTGCGGAAATTGCCATCATCATGGCTGATGCACCCAGCTGTGACACAGCCAGGTCACATAGCTCCGAGATCAACGCCAAGGCTGATCAGACGTCATCCACTTCTGCTCCTTTATGCCTCATGGCCAAAGAATCTAATGTACTTACTGAAGATGACTTTCCTGATTATGCTGAACTAATGGGCATTCTGGAAAGAACAGATAAGGCCTATGGCAGGGAGAGGAAGGAGAATATATCCTTAAGGGATAAACTCAGGGAGCTGAGAGAAACATGTGACGAGGTTTCTGATGATAGGGAAAACCTCAGGCTGGACCAGGAAAACCTGGAGATAGCTCATGAAAAGCTCAAGGCAGCTCATGAGCTTCTCATTAAGGAGCATGAGGAGCTTAAGGCAAAGCATGCCATGTGCATTAATATTTCCTCTACTATATCTACTGATGCACCCTTGCTTGCTCCTACTATCATTGAATCATGCATCAATTGTGCTAGTCGCATAAATGTTCTAACTTCCACAGGTTGTGCAATTAGTAACTCAAAAGAGGCTTCAACCTCTACTGCTGCTAACTCTGTGGACGCAGCTGAACATAACAAGCTCTAGGAGGAGCTTGAAGAGCTTAAGAGGCTTATGAGGAAAGGCCTATGCACTGCCAACATTGGCATGTAAAATTATCAGCTGATTAGAGCTAAGATGCTAAGGAAGAATGATGGCCGAAAAGGCCTGGGTTATATTTCTTCTACAAGTAAAGATAAAATGCCTGCTGTCACTAACTTTAATCTTGCAGCTAAATTTGTGAGACAGGCAGGTACAAATGACAACAAATTTGTTGGTCATATGCAGAGAAATAGGAATGCAGTAAACATTCCATACAACCCATCCTACGTCCTGTAGAAGGATAGAAAGGGGAAAATTGTGGCCAAATATGTAGGTCGCAAGCATTTGACAAAGTGGTTACCTGCCATCTGGGTTCTAAAGGTAACAATTGCCTGTGTCACAGGTATACTACACAGCTGTGTACCCACCGGTGTCACCGGTAACTCACACAGTCAACTAACCCCTTTGTCTAAGGTTGCAGGTGATAGACAGCCAAAAAGGATTCAAGTTATATCATCTGTTGCTAAGGCTATCAATGTTAGAAACAAATATGCTAACCCATTAACTGCTGTTTCTGCTTATGGTAAATCTGCTAAGGGAGCCAAACAAGTTTGAGTCCCTAAATTCCATAACTAATCTTCCAGGACACTGCCTCCAGTGGAACTGACTGGGTTGTGGACAGTGGATGTATACAATATATGACAGGAGGCAGAGAGGAGTTTGTAGAGATCACAAGTGAAAATCTTCTAAGCAAATATGTGATCTATGCAGATAACTCCAAGGGAAAGATAAATGGCATTGGTAAAGTTGCCATATCTGAACATCATTCTTTTTCTAATGTGATGCTTGTGGATCAGATAGGCTATAGTCTTATGTCTGTGTCACAGCTGTGTGACACAGGTATGAAAGTTACCTTCTATCTCGATGAGGTTATTGCCTCCAAACTATCTGATGATTCTCAAGTATTCAAAGGATGCAGGTCTGAAAAATTATACATTGTCAACTTCAATGAACAGCCTGCAGCAGCTCCATGGTGCCTCATGGCCAAGACCAGTGTTGGCTGGCTGTGACACAGGTGGCTAGGACATACAGGGATGAAGCTTCTCAACAAACTCAGCAAACATGACTATGTCATAGGCTTAGAAAAGGTGAAGTTTGAGAAGGACAAGCCCTGTAGTGCATGTCAAGCTGGAAAACAAGTTGGAGCTGCTCATCGTCCCAAGACCATCATGACCACCACCACTCCTTTTGAGCTCATACACATTGACCTCTTTGGTCCGACAACTTATGAGAGCTTGGGAGGTAACAAGTATGGCTTTGTCATAGTAGATAATTTTTCTCGCTATACTTGGGTGTTTTTTTTGAAGGAGAAGACACAGGTTTACAAGAAATTCAAGCATCTCATTGTTAGAGTTCAAAATGAGTGGAAGGTAAACCTAGTGAAGGTCAGGAGTGACAATGGGACTGAGTTCAAGAACTCCAAAGTGGAAGCATTTCTGGACAAGCATGGAATCAAGCATGAGCTTTCAAGTCCATATGCTCCACAGCAAAATGGAGTAGTGGAAAGGAAGAACAGAACCCTGATAGAGATGGCAAGGACACTGCTAGACGAATACAAGACTTCACCAAGATTTTGGGCAGAAGCTGTCAATACTGCATGCCACTCCATCAATAGGTTATATCTACATCCACTACTCATGGATAAATCTGATGTTGGCATATTCCTTGGTTATTCCACTAACTCCCATGCCTATAGAATTTTTAACAACTCCACAAAGGTTGTTGAAGAATCTATAGATATGGATTTTGATGAGTCTTATGGCTCCCAAGGAGAACAGGTTGCTGATGATGTAGGGAATGAGGACATTCAAAAGAAATCCACTGGTGAGATCAGACCCACCATCAAGGAGGAAGCTACCTCACCAATTGATCAAGAACCTCTGTCTCCATCACTGGGTGAAGACACTGGATTCCAAGATATTGAGTTTGAGTACAACCCAGCCAATAATCAACTGGATGCAGAGGACCTGATTCAGCCAGCTGTGTCACAGGAAGAACCAACTGTGTCACAGGCAACTCCAACAGCTGTGATACAGGCGGTTAACCCAGATCCACTTGTGATCAGCAGGCTACAGAAGGATCACCCTGTAGACAAAATCATCGGTGCCATTAATAGGAGAGTGACTACTCGTTCTCGAATTGCTAATTTCTGTGAACATTACTCCTTTGTTTCCAGTGTTGAACCCAGGAACATAAAGGAAGCTCTCATGGATGCTGACTGGATAAATGCAATGCATGAAGAGCTGAATCAGTTTGAGAAAAACCAAGCTTGGTCCCTGGTTGAAAGACCCAATGATCATAATGTGATTGGAACAAAGTGGGTCTTCAGGAACAAACAAGACACGAATGGACAAGTGGTAAGGAATAAAGCCAGACTTGCTCAAGGGTTCACACAGGTTGAGGGCCTGGACTTTGGAGAAACCTTTGCTCCAGTGGCAAGACTTGAAGCCATCAGGGTCCTCCTTAGATATACTGTTCATCATAACATCAAGCTTTAACAAATGGATGTGAAGTCTACTTTTCTAAATGGTAAACTTTCTGAACTAGTATATGTAGAGCAGCCACCTGGCTTTGAAGATGCTAAGAAACCTTATCATGTTTATAAACTACACAAAGCACTATATGGCCTAAAGCAAGCACCTAGAGCATGGTATGACATTGAAAGAATTTCTGATCAACAATGGATTTAAAATGGGCTTAGTAGACACAACTCTATTCACTAAGAAAAATGGAAAGGATTTATTTGTATGCCAAATATATGTCGGTGACATAATATTTGGCAGTACTAACCGCTCCATTAGTGATGAGTTTAGCCAGATGATGACCAAGAAGTTTGAGATATCTCTGGATGGTGAGCTCAAGTACTTCCTAGGACTTCAGATCAAACAACTCAAAAAAGGTACTTTCATCTCTCAAGAAAAATTCACCAAGGACATCATCACCAAGTTTGGCATGAAGGATGCAAAGCCTATTCACACTCCCATGCAAAGAAATGGTCATCTGGACTTAAACACTGAAGGTAAGTCTGCTGATCAAAAAGAATTTAGATCCATGATAGGCTCCTTGCTATACTTATGTGCAGCTAGACCAGATATAATGTTGAGTGTATGCATGTGTGCAAGATTCCAAGCTAACCGCCCTAAGGACTGTCACAGAGTGGCAGTACGCAGGATACTGAGATATTTGATTCAAACCTCAGGGTTTGGTTTATGGTACCCTAAAGGTGCAAATTTTGAGCTAGTTGGCTATTCTGATAGTGACTATGCAGGGTGTAAGGTTGACCGAAAAAGCACCTCTGGTACTTGCCAATTCCTAGAACATTCCTTAGTGTCCTGGTCATCCAAGAAACAAAACTCAGTAGCCCTTTCCACTACAGAAGCTGAGTATATAGCTGCTGGTAGTTGTTGTGCTCAATTATTGTGGATGAGGCAGACCTTGAAAGATTTTAACATATCTTTTAATCAAGTACCCCTCTTCTGTGATAATGAAAGTGCAATTAAGTTAGCCAACAACCCAGTGCACCACCAAAGATCCAAACACATAGAAGTGAGACACCTCTTCCTTAGAGACCATGTGGAAAAAGGAGATATACAGCTGTGTCATGTAAGGACTGAAAAACAATTAGCTGATATTTTCACCAAGCCTTTAGATGAGACTAGGTTCTGTGCTCTGAGGAGTGAATTGAATATTATTGATGTCTCTAACTTGCAATAAAAGGTTGGCTTGGTGTCCTGCTCACATGTTCTTGCTATGTTTTTCTGTCTATCTATTCACCTATTTTACTCACCTATGTCACAGGTGTGTGCTATGCTTAGAGTTGAGAACATTTCTTTTTGTGCTGGCTGTGCACTCTCTTGTGTACATTTTTTTAATCAATTCTTATCAGTTTTAGTTCTGCTTGATTGAATTTTTGGCAAACTGATATTGAGAAGATTTCATAAGGTCTCTCTATTAGTGTGCAAGTGCTTTTTTTCTTATCCAACTCTCTCTATCTCGGTGTTCCATAGATGAAAAACTTGTCACCTGAGTCTCCCATCTGTGTCTCAGGTGATTGCCTTTGAACTCTGTAGGTCACAGGGTCTCTTCTCACTCACCTGTGTCACAGGTCCTTTACTTAGCTGTGACACAGCCACCATATACCCCTTCGGCCTATATAAGACGTCGATACGTTTCCACTGAATCCACATTCAACGCAAAACCCCAACTTCCGCCTTGCGCCAAAACTCTGAGTTTTCGACAAAATCATAGATTCCACCCCTCGAAAACCGCATCGGAGAAAGCTTTCCGTGGAGCTCAAGCACCGATTCATCCGCGCATTATCAATCTATTGATGAAAGTAAGCTTCCGCTAGCCCTAATTTGTGCTTGTTCTTTCATCGGGCTCATGAACTTGCTCTAAAGCCTAATCTAGTAGCGCATTGTTAGTGTTTAGGGTTGGTTTAGCTTATGATCATCTTCTAGAACTAATCTTGCTTGAAATTGAATGGCAAAAACCAGTAAAACCCTAGTTTTCTAAAATCTACCGTCCGCCTCTGCACGTAGCTGTGTCACCGCTAGAGTCTCACCTATCACACAGGCAAGCCTATTCCACAGGCAGAGACCTCAGTTGTTACTAAGTCCCCACCTGTGTCACCTCATCCTCACATAGGTGTCTCACACAGCTACTATCTTCTGCATCTCAGGAACACCTCTTACCTACATTCTGTCTTATTTATCTTGTCTCTTCAGATGTCTTTAGATTCTGAGAGAGCAGACAGTGGGCTCAAGTGGTCAGATCCAGAGGAGTCTAGCAAAGAAATCAATATTTCAGACTCTAATCAAGAAAGAGAAAGGCTGAGATAGAAAGAGGAGGCTGTTGAGAGAAGAAGGGCAAGCCAAAGGGCTTACAGGCAGAGGAGAGCTGCTGCCAAGAAAGCTTCAGCTACTGTTTCTCAGGCTGGTCAGTCTAGCTCTGCTCAACGTGCTCTGGCCAAGAGGACAAGATACTCATTTGATGTTGCTTACACCTTGTTGGGAAAGGAGGTTGCCAAGAAAGCAAAGAAAACAGGAAAGAAGGGCTCAAAACCCTCAATTGCAGATGTAGTGTTGCCTAGGGGCACAGTTACAATCAGAGAGCCTGCCCCAGAGCCTCAAGTGTCTCAAGAAGATCTTGAACATGCCAAGCTTATCCTTGATGAGTTGGACAAGCTGGCAGAGCAAATTAGCACTGAAACTGATGAGGTAGTCAAAAAGTAGCTGACAACTATATACACTGCTAAAAGCTTTGAGCTGTCAGAGGCTTCTAGGCCTGTTTCCATGGCAATCCCTGAACCATCAAAAGAAGACAGAGCTCTCATGGAAGAAATTGCAGATCTACACGAAATATTTGATGCGCACGGGGGTGCCTGATCTTCCATCAGGAAGGGATAATCACGATTGTGGAGAACTTGACGTTGACGATCCGGCTTCCAATCAGAACTGATCCGAACCCTGCGATCGCTACACCACGGCTCCGTTGGTTATCAACCACGCGCGAATGTGGTTGACCTCGCCAAGAAGGCTTATCCCTGCATGCGAATCGAGAACACAAGCAAGAACACAGTAGAAGCAATCTCACAAACGTAGATGAATGTTTGATTACTCGAAGTGGGGTTCTACAAACTGATGAAATCAGCGAAACTGCGATGGCAGAATAATCAAAGAAAACCCCCCCAAACAATGACGGCTATAGAGTATTTATACCTAGGGTTTCTGAGGGTCTCGCCCTAAACCTGGGCTTAAAACCCGAAACGAAAACAAGGCCCAAAGTGGCCCAAAACGGTGTCGCAGCACCTGATGACTTATTCTGACAATTCCAATGTCTCTATAATTAATCATAACGTGGCATCAGATCCATTGGAAAGGTGTCATTGTTATCTTTCCAAGGCATATAAGAACTCTTCAATCGGACTCCGTATGAGAAAGTTACGCCCCATTTATGTAGGTGCTGTCTGCTGAAAACCGAACCGAATTCGGAGTTGAAGTGGAGTCCGACTTGACTTGGGGTGGCGCCACATCCTCTTGTGGCTGGTCCAGTGGTGCTTCTCCCATGTTCCTAAGAATCAAAATATCACCATTAAGTAGCATCCCATCCTTAGCCACATAATTATGGATAGCAAGAAACGAACGCATCTCATGATTAAGTCGTCGTGCACGGGAACGGGTCATTGGTCCCTGGATGATAGGTGGGAGATGTCCTCATCGTCCTCCCCCTGTTGAATTGGAGTCGTCCTCGACTCAAGGTCATCTTCTTCTCCCAAGTAAGGCTTCAAATCTGAAACGTTAAAAGTGGGACTAACCCCAAAACCTGCAGGCAACTCAAGCTTGTATGCATTATCGTAAATCTTCCTAACTATCTTCAAAGGACCATCAGCTCCAGGCATCAATTTGGATTTTCTTAGTTCTAGAAATCTATCCTTCCTCAAGTGTAACCAAACAAGATCGCCTGGTTCAAAGGATAAATGGCGCCTACCCTAACTACCAGCAAGTTTATACTTTTCGGTCATCTTTTCAATGTTCTCTTTACTTGTTGCATGGATTTTCATAATAAAATCAGCACGTGTTTTAGCATCCAAATGCATATGTTCAGAAGTAGGCAATGGCAAAAGATCAATGGGTGCACGTGGATTAAACCCATACACTACCTGAAAAGGGCTCACCTTGGTGGTAGAATGTACCGATCGATTATATGCAAACTCCACATGAGGTAAACAGTCTTCCCACATCTTTAAATTCGTCTTCAAAACAGCCCGCAACATTGTGGATAAGGTACGATTAACAACCTCCGTTTGTCCATCGGTTTGTGGATGGCATGTAGTAGAAAATAACAACTTAGTCCCCAACTTGCTCCATAAGCTTCTCCAAAAGTGGCTCAAGAACTTCACATCTCGATCGGAAACAATGGTGTTGGGAATTCCATGGAGGCGAATGATTTCCCTGAAAAATAAATCAGCAATACTTGTAGCATCATCGCTCTTATGACAGGGTATAAAATGTGCCATTTTAGAAAATCGATCCACCACCACAAATATACTATCCCTCCCCCGCTTTGTCCTAGGTAATCCTAAGACAAAATCCATCGATATATCCTCCCAAGGAACACTAGGAACAGGAAGGGGCATATAAAGACCATAGGGGTTTAAGCGTGACTTAGCTTTGTTGCATGTAGTGCAACGTGAAATGTAGCGCTCGACGTCCCTCCGCATCTTTGGCCAAAAGAAGTGTGTGGACAGCACGTCTTCTGTTTTCTTCACTCCAAAGTGTCCCATCAAACCACCTCCATGAGCTTCCTGTAAGAACAAAAGGCGAATGGAGCTAGCTGGGATGCATAGCTTGTTAGCACGATATAATAACCCTTCATTCAGCACATACTTATTCCATGTTCGACCCTCTCTACAGTTTTCAAAAGCATCTCTAAAGTCTGAATCAGTGGCGTATAACTCTTTTATTGTCTCTAGGCCAAAAAATTTATGATCAAGTTGAGATGACATAGTAAATCGCCTAGATAAAGCATCAACAATGACATTGTCTTTACCCCGTTTGTGCTTAATAATATATGGAAATGACTCAATAAACTCGACCCATTTTGCATGTCGTTTATTTAATTTTGCTTGGCTTCTAATATGTTTCAAGGATTCATGATCAGAATGAATGACAAACTCCTTAGGCCAAAGATAATGTTGCCAAGTTTCTAACACCCGAACTAAAGCATATAACTCTTTATCATAAGTAGAGCAGTTCAAAGTTGGCCCATTCAATTTCTCACTAAAATAAGCAACGGGTTTACCTTCTTGTAGCAGCACTCCTCCTATCCCAATACCACTGGCATCACATTCAAGCTCAAAAGTCTTACCAAAGTCAGGGAGTTGGAGTAGAGGGGCATGTGTAAGCTTCTCCTTAAGCATGTTAAAAGCTTGTTCTTGTGCTGGACCCCATTGGAAGGAAACTCGCTTCTTTGTTAACTCGTTCAATGGGGTAGCGATGGTGCTGAAATTCTTCACAAACCGCCGGTAGAATCCTGCAAGTCCATGAAAGCTTCTCACCTGTGTGACAGTTTGAGGGGTCGGCCAGCTCTTGATGGCTTCAATTTTCGCTTCATCCACCTCAATACCCTGTGGAGTGACAACATAGCCAAGAAAAGAGACACGGTCCGTGCAAAAGGCACACTTCTCAAGATTACCAAACAAGCGTGCATCTCTCAATGCATTAACAACAGCACGCAAATGGTTCAAGTGTTCATCATTAGACTTGCTATATATCAAGATATCATCAAAGTAGACCACCACAAATTTTCCAATAAATACTCTTAAAACTTCATTCATGAGACGCATGAAAGTGCTAGGTGCATTAGTTAATCCAAAAGGCATGACTAACCACTCATATAAACCGAACTTAGTTTTAAAAGCTGTTTTCCATTCATCCCCCAATTTCATTCTAATTTGGTGGTACCCACTACGCAAGTCGATCTTTGTGAAAATGATAGAACCACTCAACTCATCAAGCATGTCATCTAACCTAGGAATAGGATGACGATACCTTATTGTAATATTGTTAATGGCTCTACAATCAACACACATACGCCAACTACCATCTTTCTTAGGAACTAAAAGAACAGGAACAGCACATGGGCTAAGGCTCTCACGCACATACCCACGGTCCAGAAGGTCTTGCACTTGGCACTGAATTTCTTTAGTCTCCTCCGGATTTGTTCTATATGCAGCACGGTTTGGCAATGTTGCTCCTAGGATTAAGTCGATTTGATGCTCAATACCTCGAATAGGTGGCAGCCCCGGGGCTATCTCTGCTGGAAACACATCCTTATACTCCTGCAAAAGGTTAGTAACAGCAGGAGGCAAAGAACTAGAGGTATCATCAAATGAAAACAACGTTTCCTTGCATATCAAGGCATAGAAAGGAGAATCAAGCTCATTAATATCAATAAGATCAGATTTAGTAGCAAGCATAACACCCCCCTTCAATTTAATTCCCTCAGACTTAGAGCTAGCTACTTTCTTCTCTTTCTTAGTTGGGAAAACGGTGTTAGCAACTTGCTGATTTTCAGATTGCAGTGCACTCTCCTTCTTGCTATTTTCAGCACCCTCTTTCTCACATTGCATAATCTCAGTGGGTGTCATAGGAAGTAAAGTAATTTTCTTTCCCTTATGCATAAATGTGTATTTATTACTTCGACCATGATGGGTGGCATCAGTGTCAAATTCCCATGGACGTCCTAATAAAAGTGAGCATGCTTGCATAGGTACCACATCGAAATCAGCAAAGTCATGGTATGTACCAATAAAAAAGTGCACTCTCGCAGATTGTGTTACCTTAACCTTACCGCTATTGTTGAACCACTGAATATGACATGGATGAGGATGTGGACGTGTGGTCAAGCCAAGTTTGTTGACTAAATCTGAGCTCACCAAGTTATTGCAGCTTCCTCCATCAATTATGACGCGAACGCGGCGACCCTTGACAATGAGGTACATTTGGAACAAGTTATGTCGTTGTAGGGTCTCCGCTTGCTCCACTTGAGTACTCAACACGCGTTGTACAATTAATGCCTGGTATTTCTCTGTGGCGGCAGTGCCTAGAATCTCCTCGCCGTGACTTCCCGTCTCATCGTCACCTGCATGGTTAGCCCCAATGGTAGAATCATCCTCAACATCAGTAGCACTAACATACCCACCGTTCTCTGTAGCAAGGAATGTCCGTCGTGGACTTGGACAATCCCTCATGAAGTGGCCCTTCCCTTTGCAGTTATGGCAGATAGTCCCAGGGGAGCGGCCCGTGGAAGCAACCGATGAAGAGCTCTTTACTGGGGCAGGGGAACCTGCTGATTTACTCTTCTCCTCTGGTGCTTGTGACGATGCCGGTGCTACTGAACGCGCCCTAGACATGTAGGGGGCAGCAGACCGTGCAGGAGGAGGTGGAGCTGACTTGACCGTTCCAGGCGTCGATCTTGTGTCGCCGAAGTTACTCTTTGGCTTTTGCTGCCTTCCCTGCAATTCTTTTTCTGCCAACATAGCAAGCTGGAACAATCTATTGAGAGAATTATAATCCTTATAGTCAACTATGTCTTGTATCTCACGCCTTAATCCCCCAAAGAATCTTGCCATTTTATCCTCGTCATCCTCAACTACTTCACAACGCAACATTCCTATTTTGTAGCTCTTGGTAGTACTCCTCAACAGATCTATTTCCTTGGTTTAAGCGTTGCAATTTTTTGCGCATTTCACGTTTATAGGTGGGAGGAACAAATCTGCTACGCATAGCTCTCTTTAACCTAGGCCATGTATCCCGTGCTAAACCAGCTTTTACTAATTCATTCCACCAAATGATAGCAAAATTAGTGAACTCACTAGTGGCTTGTCTAACTCTATGAATTTCTGGAACTAGATGGGAGTTGAATTTTTGTTCGACTATCATCTCCCAATCCAAATAAACTTCAGCATCATAGGAACCAGAAAAAGATGGTATACTGAACTTAACATTAGCATAATAATCATCATGTCCACGTCCAGGACGAGGATTTGTGTCATTACCTCCCCTACCTTGTCGGCGTGGCTGTCGACGTTCTTGATGTGCCGCGTGAGGAGCGGGGTGACCTCCAGCTGGAAGTCCTGCTCTGGCGGCAGCTCGGTCATACTCATCCTCATCTTGATCGGTGTCATCTGCCTCGAGATCCTCCGATTCAGCTCTATCGGAAGGTGGCTGCTTCTCTAGGTTGTCCATCCTGGCGATGAGGGTGGCGATGCTCCTCTCTATCCTCTCTAGTCGGTGCTCGTTATCTTGGTTGCTCTTGCTAATATTTGCATTGATATCTCGTAGCAACTTTTGAAGCTCTGATTTAGATACACATTCATCTTCATCACCTTGATGTGTCGCTGGTGACCCTGTCATGGTTAGTGAAAACAAGGAGCAACAACACACAAGTGTATAAAGTTCCTACGAGCTACTAGGATTTGGAGTCGCTCTCAGTCAAGCGTCTAACCACGCTCTTGCAAAGTTCTTACCAACGTAGCAGGTGGTGCAACCGGTGGCTTGTTTGTGATACCGTTGAAGACGTGAGTGTAGCGATTGCCAGGTTGGAACTGTACTGATCAGAAGAGAGTGGAGCTTGGAAGGTCAATTTGGTAGCAAGGATTAGCAAAGTTCGACAACAGTTAGTAAAGCTCAATAATAATTCAAGGTACTTGTCTCAGTTGTTGGCCTAAACGTGTTCCTAGAAACGAGTATAGGCACAGAAGTATACCAAAGTACCAAGAAACAGAAGTATACCAAGGTTTTTTTTTCTTCTTCTTCTTTTTTTCTTCTCTTTTTCTTCACTATTTTTTTCTTTTTTTTCTTTTTTTTTCACAAAACTGCTCAAAGAATCAAGCGAAAGGGAAAAAAATAGACTATGTGGGAATAAAACTTCCAGAACTCTATTTTCCAAGGCAAATTTGGCCTTGAAGATTTTGTCAAAACCGACGAAGTGGGTGGGAATCAGATGCAACTTTTCGTTCCGGTCGTTTTGACGGGTGGTAGAGCTCAAACGGAGTTCGTATGACAAAGTTATGGCCGTTTTACCGAGGCACTATGAATTCGACTCCGACTTGGGTTCAGAGTTGTATTCGGATGTCTCAAACCCTAAGTAACGGCTTGCGACTAAGAACACAAGTCTAAACCAGCAACCGGACATTGACTATGAATCAAAACTCAGCAATATGTGACGAAATTGCAACGGCTCGGAGCTCTCGGACAGTGAAGGTGATATGCCCTAGAGGACTATAATTTTTTTTGGCTATATCTGGAGTTCTGGGACGATGGCAAAACTAATTGGATACAATGATACCTGACGGGCAACCGAAGCTCTGATACCACTTGATGCGCACGGGGGTGCCCGATCTTCCGTCAGGAAGGGATAATCACGATTGTGGAGAACTCGACGTTGACGACCCGGCTTCCAATCAGAACTGATCCAAACCCTGCGATTGCTACACCACGGCTCCGTTGGTTATCAACCACGCGCGAACGTGGTTGACCTCGCCAAGAAGGCTTATCCCTGCATGCGAATCGAGAACACAAGCAAGAACACAGTAGAAGCAATCTCACAAACGTAGATGAATGTTTGATTACTCGAAGTGGGGTTCTACAAACTGATGAAATCAGCGAAACTACGATGGCAGAATAATCTAAGCAAAACCCCCCTAAACAATGATGGCTATAGAGTATTTATACCTAGGGTTTCTGAGGGTCTCGCCCTAAACCTGGGCTTAAAACCCAAAACGAAAACAAGGCCCGAAGTGGCCCAAAACGGTGTCGCAGCACCTGATGACTTATTCTGACAATTCCAATGTCTCTATAATTAATCATAACGTGGCATCAGATCCATTGGAAAGGTGTCATTGTTATCTTTCCAACGCATATAAGAACTCTTCAATCGGACTCCGTATGAGAAAGTTACGCCCCATTTATGTAGGTGCTGTCTGCTGAAAACCGAACCGAATTCGCAGTTGAAGTGGAGTCCGACTTGACTTGGGGTGGCGCCACATCCTCTTGTGGCTGGTCTAGTGGTGCTTCTCCCATGTTCCTAAGAATCGAAATATCACCATTAAGTAGCATCCCATCCTTAGCCACATAATTATGGATAGCAAGAAACGAACGCACCTCATGATTAAGTCGTCGTGCACGGGAACGGGTCATTGGTCCCTGGATGATAGCGTGGGAGATGTCCTCATCACAATTAAAGTCAGCCACTTCATATGCTGCTGAGGTTGAGTTGAGAAGGCAAATTCTTGAGAAGCAAAAGAACTTCTCCACTAGTTGTCTGACAGTGGCTTATCACAAACCAGTTGAGCTCAAACACTCTGATGCCAGAGATAGGCATCTCATTCAACAGAGAATTGATCAAGAAAGCCAACTCTCTACCAAGTGGTCTTGAGAGACAATCTATGCAAGCTGAGATCAGGCTCAAGCGAGGTTTGCTTTCACCAGAATTCAGAACAACTAGGTCATCTGTTCCTTCTCTAAGAATAATGCCCAAAGGTCTGAGTTCAGATGATAGAGACAGATTTCTTCTTGAAAAAATAAATGAGATGTTGGGCAAAGCTATGAACATGCCTCGAGGCCCTGAGAAAATAGCCTTGATGGCTGAAGTGAAACTCAAGCAGGGCCAGATCTCTAGTGCAGTCAGATCAATTTCTGCAGCCCCATCTGCACCAAGTGTCAAGAGAAAAAGGTCTGACACAGTTGTGGTCATTGAAGAACCACCAGCCAAGAAGCAGCCAGGGGCAGATGTTGAGATCATCTCGGAAACCACACAGAGCTCCAAGCCATCAGTCAAAGATCAGCTTGATCTACAAAAGGAAGCACTCAAAGAATTGAAGAAGGAGATGCCACCACCTGTGTCACAGGTGGCCAGCCCAGCCAAGTCTGATCTGCAGACATACCAGCAGAGGAGCAGAAGAACTCTAAGCTCTACAAGTGTGGACACACTTTCCTCCCTGGATGTGCAGAATCAAATGTCTCCATCTCAATTCCTAGTATCTGAGCAGAAGAGCAAGCTGCAAAAGAGGCCCATGTGCCTTCATCATCTCCAAAGGCTGGATCAGTGAAGCCTTCAGAAGCTGCCAAGTCTACTAGTCCACAACTGCCTCAACCAGCTGTGCCTCAGGCAGAAGAAGTTCAAGCTCAAGAACCTCACCTATCTCCATCACCTGTGTCACCGTCAGCTGAACCAGCAACCGCTTCTCCCAGTGCTCAAGCACCTGTGTCCTCACCTGTGGCACAGGCAAGTGGCTCAGCTGACAAAGAAGAAAGTTTGGAAAGCCAATCAGATGATGGAAGAGGAGTGTCAGTGACTCCACCCAGGACTAGAGAACCAAGAGCTAATTCTGATGAAGATTACCAAGCTGAAAGCTCATCCCCCAGTGTAGAATCAGTTAATGAAGAAGTGGAAGAAGAAGCTGAACAAGAAGACAACTCACCCAGTCCCTCAGTAGCTGCAGAAGATTTAGAAACCAAGTATCATTACATATTCTCCTATGCTCTGAGGACTGAGGGTAATTAGATGCAATTCATTTCAAGAGCTACAGCAAAGAAGCTTCCCAAGAGTGACCCTAAGAAGTCCAAGAGCAAGGTTGCCTCAATGAGCACAAGTGCCTTCATCAAGATGAGGTCTACCTGCCTATACTTCAGTGAAGATAAGGAATACCTGGATCCATCTTGCTCTGACCCCAGATTTCACAATGATCTTCAAAGGGGTGTTTATCATGAGATCCTTTCTTCAAAAGGGTTTGTCGATTGCAAGGCCATAGATTGGTCGGCTCTAACTGACTCCAGACTGAGGACTCTGCCATCTCTGATCCAAGTCTCAGGTCTGGAATTCATTTGCAATCTTCAGAAGGATATGACCCAGAGATCATAAAGGAGTTCTATGCCATAGTTTGGGTAGAACAGAGCAATCAGGATGTCATGCTCTGGAGGACAAGAGGCCAGCTGCCATCAATAACAGCCCCAGAGTTCAACAGCCTGTTTCATGCACCTGTGGAGCCTGGCATGCCAAATTTGTTCAAATTAGAGCCAGTCTCCAATGCTGACAGAAGGAAATTTTATCCAAGGAACTTTTCCCTGCCAATGCCCTTACAGATCATGTTTACTTAAAGGGCATCACTATTATTGCTAAGCATCTGGTCAAGATACTAAATGTTACTCTTCAGCCCAAGGGAGGCAATACAGATGCAGTTTACAACCCAATTTGGCAGGTATTGGTGCACATAGCTAAGAATAAGCATTTTGATGTGGCCAGATACATCTTTCATGAGATAGATGCTGTTCAGAAGGACACGAAAGCTAAGCTGAGATATGGATCATACATCATGTACATGATCCTTCAACGCACAGGTCTTCTAGACTCCACATTTGACACCTCAGTGAAGACCTCAAAGACCTAGCTCAGGCCTCAGGTTGATGACCATCCTGATGAGGTTGCTGTGCCTGCTCTATTTGGAGATTCACCAGATCCAGCTGTGCCAGTCCCCAGTGACACAGCTGCTCCAACAGCTCCTCAAGTGCCAGCTACCCAAGTCCAAGTGCCTACCGGTGTCGCCGCTGATCCTTCTGCAGCTAACCCAGCTGAGTTAGTATCTGTGACATAGGTGGCTGAAGATGGCACTCTGTCCTCCTCCCTCATGTCTCAAACAGCCACCAGAGCCTACTAGAACAACGTCATGCCAACCCAATTTGCAGCTCTACGATGAGAGAATCTTCAGCTCAGAACAGAAGTTAACAGCCTGCACTCCAAGGTTGATCATTTGCAGACTCAGCTCTCAGAAGTTCTCCAGCTGTTGAAGACCAAGCTTCCCTAAATGTTTCTTCTCCTCACCCCTTTCTGGTGTTTTAGTGTCAAAGGGGGAGAAATATAAGAGAGAGAAATATAAGAAATACAAGAGGGAGAGTATTTTGGATATAGGGGGAGTATATTTTTTGGTGTATCAAGACTTGTTTTATCTCTGATTCTTTTGTCTTGATTATAATTTATCTAAGTTTATGTTCTGATGCAGTAATATTTCTTTTTTATATGTGTGGATGACGTTCTCTATGATATAATTTCTCCTCACATATTTTTGAGCTTTACTCTAATACATATGTCTACTATGAAGCTTTTGCTCTGATATATATGTTTACTTTGAATCTGTGTTCTGATACATATTCATATGCTCTGGTCATTATAAGTGCATCAGAATAAAAATATATCAGTTCAGTTAAATCATGCCCCTAATTGGTTTTGATGGTTAATGGCAACTCAAACTGGAATCTAATGTTTACAATGAGTGTAAGCAGGTTCAAGAGGTTCCAGGAAGAAGGGTCATCAAGAAAAGGATGACCACCCAAAAAGTACAAAGGTGGTTTCCAGGACAAGGGAATGGCTGTGCTAGGTAGTTGTGTCACAGTTGTGAGGAAGCCGGTGCTGTGCAAGGAGTTGCAAGCAAGGTGATGGTGGCTTGATGCGTCAAGGGCTGTGAATACACACTACTGCAGATAGACCCTCTCCTGAACCCTCTCCACTGACGGGCATAAAAAGGTCCGTCGCTGGAGGGGAACTCCACCGACGGACGGCAAGTAGCCCGTCAGCGGAAATCGCAGCAAAGCAGAAGGAAAGGAGCACCACTGACGGGCCCCAAAACGGCCCGTCAGTGGAAGTGAACAGGAGGAGGGATAGATGACGGGTCATTTCCACTGACGGGCACCTTTTAAGAGCCCGTCAGTGGAGATGACAACTCCACTGACGGTCACTGACTCGGCCCGTCAGTGAAAGGGTGAACATATGACGTGTTGTAGCACTGACGGGCCCTTATATTCTGCCCGTCAGTGGAGATATTGTTTTCACTGACGGTATACTTTCGCGTCCGTCAGCGGTATTTGGTGCGTACGTTGCTGATGTATCACTGACGGGTACCTTTTAAGGGCCCGTCAGTGGTGCTCCTCCCTATAAAAACAGTGCGCGGCCTCGCTGCTGGCCAGTGCTCGCGCGCCAACCGGCCAGCAGCGAGCTCCGCCGTCCCCCCAGCTGCTGCCGCCGCCGCCGCCGCCCCCCTTCCCCCCCAACCCACAACCACTTCTCCCCTCTCCCCAATCCTCATCCCTAAGCTCTAGAGGATCTAGATCTTTTTCTCCTCCTCTCACTCTCTCCCTCCTCCTCATCCTCTCACTCTCACTCTCTCATCCTCTCACTCTCTCCCTCCTCCTCATCCTCTCACATCCTCACTCTCTCCCTCCTCCTCATCCTCTCACTCTCTCCCTCCTCCTCTCACTCTCTCCCTCCCTCCTCCTCATCCATATTAATTCTTCACCCATTTCTAGCTCTCTCTCATTCT
The DNA here is from genome assembly GCA_019208055.1 of Stipa capillata. NCBI lineage: Eukaryota > Viridiplantae > Streptophyta > Magnoliopsida > Poales > Poaceae > Stipa > Stipa capillata. The sequence continues at coordinate 27,526 of JAGXJF010002842.1, read as the reverse complement.
CTCCCTCCTCCTCTCACTCCCACTCTCTCCATTATCATTTATCAACGAAAAGATCGCTAGCGCTCGGTAATAATGCTCGCTAGTGTTCTTTTCATTTCGTATATGTATTTGATGTGATTTTCGGTTATCGAACTGATTAGTTTCGTGTCGTAGGTGTTGATCGATGGATCGCAGTTGGATGTACGACAACCGGGCGACAGAGAGTTGGGCTATGGCTTTGAACGAGTTTCTTGATGTCGCCGAACGAGATATGAGGACAAAAGGTGGCACGAAGATTTGCTGTCCATGTCGCGATTGCAAAAATTTGGTAATGTTCGATACGAGAGGGAGGGTGACGGTACACCTGGCGCTTAAGGGTTTCATGTCAGGCTATACACGTTGGACATGTCACGGCGAGGAGGAGGAAGATCAGGTGTTACAGCAAGATGCCGAACACGGAGATGACGAAGAAGACGAGGGGAGTATCGAACCTGACGCCGAAGGAGAAACGGGAAACAATTTGGCCGATATGGTGCAGGACGTTCACATGGTGGAGCAGGTGGTGATAGATCCCGAGGATGAAAGAGAGGCTGCTAAGTTCACGAGACTAGTTGAAGACTCACAAACCCCGTTGTATACCGGTTCCGATCCAGAGCACACGCGTCTGTCGGTCACGCTGGAACTTCTAAGGATCAAGGCAGCCCATAATTGTCCGGACGAAGGCTTCGGCGAGACACTGGCTTATCTTGCAAAAGTTTTTCCCAAAAACAACTTGTTGCCTACTAGCACCGATGAAGCCAAGAAGGTTGTCTGCCCTCTTGGATTGGACGTGCAGAGGTTCCACGCGTGCCCGAATGACTGCTTCATTTACCGCACGGAGCACGAGAAGCTGTACAAGTGTCCTACGTGCAACACATCCAGATTCAAGCGGGGTAGAAACCAAGCCGATGATGAGGACCCAGTGACGAGTGGCGCTCCCGCAAAGGTTGTTTGGTATCTTCCAGTCCTTCCCCGTTTGAAGCGTTTATTCGCTAACAAGAAGGAGGCAAAGCTGATACGTTGGCACGCCGAGGGGCGAAAAATTGATGATGGCGTGATGAGGCACCCTGCCGATGCTTCGCAGTGGCGGGCAATCGACGCCCAATACGATGACTTCGGAAAAGATCCGAGGAACATCAGGTTCGGTATGAGTACGGACGGAATCAACCCGTTCGGCAACATGAGCAGCAGACACAGCACATGGCCCGTGGTTCTATGGATGTACAACCTTCCTCCGTGGCTCTGCATGAAGCGAAAGCACATACACCTCTCTATTCTCATTCAAGGGCCGAAGCAACCTGGGAATGATCTGAACGTGTACCATCAGTTGTTGTTCGAAGAACTCGCTACACTATGGGAACCAGGGGCCCAGGTCTGGGACGCTTTCCAAGAAGAATATTTCAATCTAAAAGCGCTGCTGTTCACGACGGTCCAAGACTATCCCGCGTACGGATATCAATCCTGCCAGTGTGTTCACGGATACAAAGGATGTGTTAAGTGTTTGGAGTTTACAACAAGTCTACACTTAAAGGGCTCTAAAAAAATCGTTTTCATGGGCCACCGAAGGTGGCTGAAACAGAACGACCCATGGAGGCAAGAGAAGGAGTTGTTTGATAATACTGTTGAGATCCGTTCGGCGCCCCGGGAGAAGACAGGGGTAGAAATCTATGACATCGTGAACACAATGCCCCCCGTTACGCCGGGTAAGACACAACCGCCTGTTCCCATGCAGGACGGCGTCTGGAAAAGGAAATCCGTGTTTTGGGATTTACCTTACTGGAGATTCCTAAGCACACGTCACAGCATAGATGTGATGCATGTTGAAAAAAATGTGTGCGACAGCCTGCTCGGTATCCTGCTAAACATGTTAGACAAGACAAAAGATGGACCAAAGGCACGAGCTGACATGGAATACTTGGGTATAAGAAAGAAGCTGTGGGCAACCAAGCAGACGACCAAGTTGGGCACGGGTGCAATCAGAATCAAGACGGACTGTCCCGCTGCTTGTTACACCCTGAGCAAAAAAGAGATCGTTAGTTTCTTGGAGTGCCTCCAATGTGTCAAAGTTTCTTCCGGTTACTCGGCAAACATCGGGAGATTAGTTGACATGAAGACTCGCCGACTAATTGGTATGAAGTCTCATGATTGTCATGTGATGATCACGCAGATACTTCCTGTCGCAATCAGAGGTCTCATGGAGCCGGGGGTCCGCAAGACAATCTTGAATCTGTGTAACTTTTTCAACACGATATCACAGAAGTCGATCTCAGTTACGCGGTGCCATAAACTGCAGGAGGAGATCATTGTCATACTATGCGAACTTGAGATGTACTTCCCTCCAGCATTCTTCGATATCATGGTACATCTCATGATCCATATCGTCCCGGAGATACTGGACCTAGGTCCCGTTTTCCTACACAACATGTACCCCTTGGAAAGGTACAATGGGATTGTGAAGCGCTACGTTCGTAACAGGTCACAACCGGAAGGTAGCATCATCCAAGGCTATGTTGCGGAAGAGTGTGTCGAGTTCTGCACGGATTACTTGGCTGATCAAAAGTCTATCGGTGTTCCTGTTTCGCGCCACATGGGTAGGCTCGATGGTGAAGGCCATGCACGCGGACAGAAGGCGATACATGTTTATAATTCAGTACCGAATAGATCAGCTGACTATGACAGAGCACATCTCGTGGTGCTGCAACACCTTACCGTGGTGCATCCTTATCTCTGGATGCACATGGTGAAGGTCAAAAAAGAAAACCCGAAAAAGGGAGAAGCGTGGCTCTCGAAAGAGCACAACGCGAAGTTCGCAAGCTGGCTAAAGAACTACTGGTATGAAAGGACTCCGACAAATGATGAAGAAGAGACGGTCAAAATGTTGTCACAAGAGCCTGCGAGCAAGGTCCTGACATTTCAATCATATGATATCAACGGATACACATTCTATACGGAGGCTCAAGACAAGAAAAGTACGTACCAGAACAGTGGGGTGACGATAGAGGCTAAAACCGGTAACCGTAAGGACATATACTACGGCATTATCGAAGAGATTTGGGAACTGGACTACACCGTCACAAAGATCCCCATGTTTCGTGTCAGATGGGCGAAAAATGTCCATACGGACGATGACAAATTCACTACCGTGACTTTACCTCCCCCGACATCTATTGACTCGACACAGGTGAAATCAATCAGTGCGAAAGATGAGCCTTGGGTACTAGCTAAACAGATCTCGCAAGTGTTCTACATAAAAGACCCGAAGGAAAAGAAGCGCCATGTCGTCAGAAAAGGGAAAAGGAGTATTGTCGGAGTCGATGGTGTAGTTGACGAAGAGGACTATGACCAATTCGACGACCCGGACTCCGAGCCAGAAGATACTGATAAACGGCCCACCAAAAGGAGCAAAGGTACTAAGGATTCCGAGCCCTACATCAGACGCTCCCACGCCGAAGGACTAACGTATACCACAAAGAAGATTACTATTCACGAGAAGATTGTCGAAGACGACGAAACCTAGCGAGATATGTGTGTCTGTATAATAATGTCTATGTTTCGATGACATTATATTATTGAAACCTATGTATGTGTAATGGTGTAATATTACCAGAAATGTGCAACTAGATTGGTGCAGAACACACTCAAAGCAATAAATAAAAAACAATATAGACACTAGGCCAAGACTAAAACAAAGCAAATACACCAGACTGGATACCACTGACGGGCGTCTTTTAAAGGTCCGTCAGTGGTGATTCTACCACTGACGGGCGGCATTAAGAGGCCCGTCAGTGGTGACCACTACCACTGACGGGCGTAATTAAGATGCCCGTCAGTGGTGATGCTACCAACACTGGTAGTGCACATGTTTAGTCCCACCTCGCCGAGCTACCAGCGCGCCAACTAGCTTATAAGGGCAGCTGCGGCCAGCGCTTCCGAACTCCTCATAAGTCTCACTGCTACTACGGGCCACCGCTGGTCCCCTGCGCGGCTTGGGCTCGTGGGCCTGGGCGCTGTGCTCCGGATAGGCCTCTGGCTGGTCCCCTGCGCGGCCTGGGCTCGTTGGCCTGGGCGCTGTGCTCGGGATAGGCTTGTGGGCCGCAAATTTTTTTAATAAAATAAAGGTGCTCTGTCTATTGCTTTGCATGAATAGGGCAGTAAAGCTAAGTGACCCTTTACATTGAAGAAACTTGTTCTTTGCTGATACAACACCGTTTTGATTTTTTTCCTGATACATGGAGCTATCTTGCTGGTTGCTGCTCTTTAGTTTGATGATTTTTATAACATGCAGTATGTGAAGACGTATACAATTTCATGATACAGTTGCAGGTGAATGCTGAATTCACATGAGCGTGCGCGAAACTATGCTTGTTTCTTCTTTTTAAAGTATTTTCTTCTAAATGTTTATTTATTGGTAGGTCTTTTTCTGTAATGTCTAGGCTATTCTTCCTCGTGGAACAATTCCCGATGCCTATGCCAATGGTTCCAATGAAAGAACAGGAGTAGCATCTCTATATAGACTTCTAGAGTAACAACCTATTCGATATTCATTTGTGGATTAGTAATTACTAGCTTTAGTAATTTTCTTATCCTCAGGAAACAGATGCTTTAGAAAGAGATAATTAGTAAACAAAAAAGAATATAGACATTAGGCCAATATTAAAACAATGCAAATATAGCCACCACTGACGGGCGACGTTAAAAGGCCCGTCAGCGGTAAGTTCCTAACGCTACCGCAGAGTAGTATCACTGACGGGCGCCATTAAGGGGCCCGTCAGTGTTGACCCTACCACACTGGTAGTGCACATTTTAGTCCCACCTCGCCGAGCTACCAGCGCGCCCACTAGCTTATAAGGGCAGCTGCGGCCAGCGCTTTCGAACTCCTCATAAGTCTCACTGCTACTACGGGCCACAGCTGGTCCCCTGCGCGGCCTGGGCTCGTGGGCCTGGGCGTTGTGCTCGGGATAAGCCTTTGGCTGGTCCCCTGCGCTGCCTGGGCTCGTGGGCCTGGGCGCTGTGCTCGGGATAGGCGTGTGTGCCTAAACTTTTTTATAGTGCGCCTAGAGCCACTGACGGGCATTTATGTCGCGCCCGTCAGTAGTAACCCCCGGCTCCCGTAACCCTAGTTACCAGCACTGACGGGCCTATAAGGGCCGCCCGTCAGTGGTAACCCCCGGTGCCCCTAAACCCTAGAGCACCCAGAACTACTGACGGTCGTTTATTGGTCGCCCGTCAGTGGTGATCCACCCACCACTGACGCCTTCTTTTCCGCTGACGGACCTTTAGTGTGTGCCCGTCAGTGGTACTCCATACCGTATATAAGCCACGCGGGACTTGGCGAAAATTTTTGCCAAGTCCCGCGCGTTCTATTCGAACCAGCAGCGGAACCGCTTCGCCTCCGACGCCGCCAGGCTGCTCCGCCGCCGCCCCGTCCTCCTCGACCGCGACTACGCCTCCCCGAGCGCCGCCGCCGCCTCCCCGAGAGCCGCCGTCGCCTCCCGAGCGCCGCTCCGGCTCCCCGAGCCGCCGTCGCCTCCCGAACGCCTGCCCGAGCGCCCCCTCCCCCGCCGAGATGGCCTCCCCGAGCCGTGCCGCCGACGACGCCGCTCTCGAGCCCGCTGCCTCCTCCGTTGCCGAGCCCGCTGCCGACGGCGCCGCTCTCGAGCCCGCTGCCAGCCTTTCCCGGGCCTGTTGCCGCCCCGTCCGCCGACCGCCGACCGCAGCTCGCCACCGCCTCCACCTCGCGCCGGCCTCCCCGGGACGGCCCTCCCCGCCGCCGCCGACGACGCTCCGGTTGCCGATGGGACGCCACCGCTCCGGTTGCCAAGTGAGGTCGCGGCCGCCCCGTCCGCCCACCGCAGCTCGCCACCGCCTCCACCTCGCGCCGGCCTCCCCGCGACGGTCCTGTAAGTGCATTAGGGTTTATGGCATTAGGAGGAGGGTCCCCGCGACGGTCCTTGTTAATGGCAAGCAGTTTGCTGCTGAATTGAGGATTAGTTTCCTGTTAATTGCAAGCTGTCAAACATTTCAATTAAAAGAAGCCATTATAAAGGAAAACAGTACCTCAGTACTAGAGTTGAGAAATTCCAGCACTACTCCAATTATATGTGTTTGAATTATCAATTGAGCTCAGCTCTGAGCCCTTTAAATTAATTCACTAGAATCTGGGATATCATGTTTGTTGTTGACCTAGGCATAATTACCTGAACATTGCCCTATTCCTTGATAGCCATGTTAATAATTCATTCTAAACCAATCTCATAGTCCACCGATTAGTGTTTGAGTACACTAGGGATTGTGGCCTTAGGGATGGAAGATTAATCCGATAGTTGGGAAATACTACTTAATTATGTAGTGAGATTAATACTTTCAGTTGAGCCCTATAGTCTCACCCCAATCAGTATATCAATTGATCAAATGTCAGCTTATGTACACATGTCAAATCAGTTTGGTTAAATCCATTCTTTGCACCTGATATGAAACCATTAGCCTTTGCTGGAATGTATAAACTTATAGGTATAAATATGCTTGAGCCTACACAGGGGTGCCATGTTAATCTTACGAATGAAAGCTTTAAGGTTTTAAACTATTCTCAAATACATGATTAATGTTCTACTCCAACTCAAGTCAAATAGTGTTTAGTTTACATTCTCATCTCATGTAGTGTAGGAGGCATATATATCATTCTTTTAGAATACTTCAACATCTCTTATTTGTTCCCTTTCTATTTTCTTGGTGTTTCTAACTATTAGCTTTTATATATAACTTTAATTTTGTTCAGCATGTTTCTAATTCTTAGTATATTTGGGAACACTATTGACTATTTTTTTTAAAGTAAGAACATATACTCATTGTTTCTTCATGGACCGTCCATTATTTTTCTGTTATATGTCTGAGTGATAATCATTAATTATGGGGATGCTTCTGAAGATGTTAAAGTCTGAAGCAATTTGTTCTTGGCCTTACTCCTAGTATGGCTGGTGGCTTATTCCTCTCTTCTCCTCTTGATCCCCTAACTCTTGACCTCTTAGAGCTGCCGAAGATCAACCTGCCTCGGAGTCCACCTCCTGCAGCGATGACTCTGGCTCCGAGTCAGCATCTGAAGAGGACGTGGCGCCCCAGGAACAACTACCGCCCCCGGCCCCGACAAGATCTCAGACTAGGAGAAAAGGCAACCAGTTGCCGGACAGGACGTACGTCGTCACTCGAGTCGACGACGTCAGAGATGTTCCAGCGAGTCCACAGAAGGCCGCCCAGACCTTCAGCAACGCCTGCGGGTGCTTAGTCCGCGAACAAGTGAAGATCACGTGCAAAGAATTCAGCCAGTTGTCTGAGTCGACCCGTGAAGCTCTACTGAGGAAACTATGGGACAAATACCAGATTCCTGCCGCCGACAAGGACAGAGTCCAAGCGGCAGCCCTTCGCATCATGGCTAGGGCTCTCAAGACTTGGCGATACGACGCACAGAAGGTCGTGGACGACGACTGGGATACGAAGATCAGTGCAAGATGGCCGAAGATAGAAAAGGAAGACTGGGAGCAATTCGTTGCTGAAATAAGGAGTGCGGAATTCCAAGAGAAGAGTCGCTGGGGGAAGGAGCTTCGGGCCAAGAACAAGTTAGACCACAAGCTCGGAAGCCGTGGATACCTTGGGAAGAGGCCAAAGTGGGCCATAGAGGACGCCAAACTGGCCGCGGCTGGGAAAGCGCCTCCTTTTGCGCATCTCAGGGAGCCACGGGCCAGGGAGTATATGCGGGCGCATACAAGCTCTGACCCTGTGACGGGGTCACCAATTATACAGTCTGAAGAACTCCAGGAGGTGGCCAACCGGCTGGTAACATCTCAACTCAGTGTCTTTTCTTACGTAGTTACGTTGTATCGAAATACGCTATCTTCTCATCATGCGATATAACTTGCAGACAGAGCTGAGCCAGCAGCCTGCAAGCTCACAGGACTCCGTCACGAGCTGCCCGAGGTGGAACGACGATCTGGCGAAGGCTCGACAGAAACCGGAGCATCGGGGCCGTGTAGTAGGCGTCGGGGATGGCGTTAAGTGGGACAAGGTGTTTCCCCGAAACCCCGAGGGTCGCCGCCGCCCAAGGAGAGACAGCCAGGAGTACATGGATAATCTCCGTGAGCAAATGCGAGAGATCGCCGAGCAGACGTGGGTACGTATGCAAGTCCTCGCAGCGCAGGGCGGTGCGACGATGGTCCCCGATGTCCAGCCGTCTGGTTGGAGTAGCTGCGCATCCGCCTCGGACGGCCGGCCGGAATCGCTGAATCAAATCGACAGCATCACCGTAAGTTTCGTACGCTATAACGAGTCATTACAGTAAATCCTGATATCGTTGTCCTGACTTCAGCTAGGACGGCACATCTATCCCTGTTTTGCAGGAAGCCACTAGATGCACACTGACGGTGCAGATCCCTGGCATGAAGGTGAAGGTTGCGCACGGCCAGGTCTTCCCGACGCCGGAGGGGGCAATCCTGCACTGTGTTCCTATGCGGGAGCACCATGCGAAGGTGCAGGTGGACATCGTCCTCAACGACTACAACGACGTGTTAGTCCCTGTCCCCCTGAAGAGGAAATGACACGGCTAGGGCAGTGCAAGAAACTATTTCATCCAGTGGCCGAAGAGCCAAATTATTTTAGCTGCGGCGCCCTCTCCTCGCACGGCTCCATCTCCTCGCACGGGCCCCTCGTCCACCAACCCGTCTCCATCGGTCGGACGATCTCCCTTGGGCCTCAGCCAGACAGCTCCGACGTTCAGAGACCTTGAAGACCATCTTGTCGGGGACCAGTACATGGAGACGGGTATGCAGTCCCCGGCGGCGAGGGACGAGCCCATGATCGATCCACCGGAAAGGCGCGAGGAGGATCAACCTAGAGGGAAGATTTTCTCTCCCGCCACACTTGCCGGAACACTGGAAGCGGCGCTGGCGGCAGGCAAGAGTCCTGAGCCGCTGCATACGAGGAAGAAAAGCAAGAAGAGAAGGGCCGGCACCGGCGAGAAGGAAAGAAAGGAGCAGATGAAGAAATCCTTATCCTTCTCGGCATCGGCATCGTCATCCAAATTATCTACACGGAGCATGGGTCTCTGGCGATATCATTACGAACCAGGCCAGGACTTGCTCCCGCAGGACGAGTTGGACAATCTGTCGGAGGACATGAAGGCGCTGCACGAAGATTACCTCAAGATGTCCAGAGAGCCGCAAACATTCTGCCAATATTGGAAGGTCAAGGTGCCAAGAGATTACAACTTCTTCATGGAGAACGACCAAGACACCTTCGACATCAATTTTGCAGACCTCTTCAATATGTTCAACCTCTACAGGCTCGACACCACGATGGTCAGGCTATGGGCTCTCTATGAAGCCCAAGAGTGCAGACGTCTACAGGACTCCCATATCGGGATAGTCGATCCGATATGCATGAACGAAGGCTACGCTTCTACCACGGACGGTCGAGACTTTCTAACAGAATATTTATCGCGTGTCTTCATCGTGCATAAGGAGAAGGAGTACATACTAGCCCCCTACAACCCTCCGTAAGTCCTTTAACTCAGCACCGTATGAATTTTTTTTGTTTTTTACGCATGTATCTCCGCCTTCTTACGTTCATTTGTTCACATTGACGCAGCGACCACTGGGTGCTCATTGTGATAATTCCAAGCTGGGCCAAGGCATTCTATTTCGACTCCTCATCGAAAAAGACAGCGGACTTCAGAAATATCACTGACATTTTGAATGCAGCCTTTTTCAGAGCCAAGTTCTCGGGCCATCGAAAAATACCTCCAAAAGCGACAAAATTGGTACACCATTACAAGTTCCCTTGCAGAGTTCAGCCCGAAGGTAGCGTGACATGTGGGTACTACACCTGTGCCCATATGGACCTATTTGTCCGGTACACGAACAAGCATTGGAAGGATATGAAAGAACTGAAGGCTTGGAGTGAGCTAGGACATCATTTGTACGATTGGCGTCAGGACTTTGCCCGCATCCAAAGAGTCTTCGCCAAAATCATCAATCTTGAAGTAATCAATCCAATGGGTGAATTCTACGCCGGCCCCCAGTTTCCGAAGCTAAACTTAAGCGGGAATCAGTAGATTAGTTGTTTAAAAAACTTTATTATGTCGCTCGTCAAATATATTTGTTTTCTTTCATACCTGTGATTAACGGTTACGTGAAGTGTTATGTCATTACGAATAAGTTATATCAAATTTTATATTTGTGAATATTTCCGAAATTTATGAAAATTTGTGTATATTTGTGAAATTTATTGATGTTTGTGAAATATATGACTATGTTTGTGAGAATTGTGAATGTTTGTGAAATTTGTGAACATATTTGTGAAAATTGTGAATATATTTGTGCAATAGGTGCTGAATGGAAATGCACAACAGAAGCTCTACTGACGGGCACTTAACAAAAGCCAGTCAGTGGTGATGCCCGTATGGCCAAGCTGGAGGTCCTACCACTGACGGGCGAGTATAGAAAGCCCGTCAGTGCTGATAGCCCGTATGGCCAAGCTGGAGGTCCTACCACTGACGGTCGCGTAGGGACAGCCCGTCAGTGGTAACATGATACCACTGACGGTCGCGTACATTACGACCGTCAGTGGTGAGGTCCTACCACTGACGGTCACGTATCATAAGACCGTCAGTGGTGAGTGGTTTACACTGACGGTCATCATGCCCGTCGGTGGAGATCACCCCTCCACTGACATTCCCAGGGTGACGGGCCCCCCGTCTGTCAGTAGAGGGGGTTATTGGCCCGTCAATAGAAGCCCGTTCTGCAGTAGTGACAGTTGGAGGCAGGTAAAGCTAGATTTGCTAGTTTCCTTGAGTCCATAGGAAACACCCGTACTATCAAGAGGAATGAAGTAGTAATGATCTGTGGAGGTTCTTTTGCTCAATGCTCAAGGTGTTGGACAATGGCACTGATGCTTTGAGGTCAGTGGCCCTGTATCAACAGTTTTGCACAAGTGTGAGGTTGGCTTGCGTTAGCACTCTGCAGTGCTAGCAGTAGAAAACCCTAGAGGTTAGAGTCACGGTGTGACGCAGCTGTGTCACAGGTGGTCTAGCGCTCTATGACTCAGGTACATCTTTGTACCAGGGAGAGCTTGTAAATGCTAAGGGATCCGAAGTGCGATAGTTTGTCTGCTAAGTCAGAAGACTGTCGGAGGTTCTCTCCTTATTAGGGATCAGAGTTAGTTGTGCGCTGAGGACATGTGATGTGCCAAGATCGGGCTGAGTAGTTAGGCTACATCAGTTAAGGGTTCACCTATGTGTGCCTCCGGTGACACAGGTGTCGATCTGCCTGAGCCGGTTATAGTTGTGTGTTGTGACTGGCTGTGTCACCGGTGACTCAGTCAATCCTACGTGGCAACAGTATAACGGTCAGGTGCCTGTGAACCCTATAAATAGGTGACCAGGGGAGGTCTTCGGTCTCAATCTTGCTCAAACCAGTGAATCATACTCGACCGTTGCAAGCCTCTCACCCTCGGAACAAAAGCGAAACTTCCTAAGAGAGTTAGAGCCTTTGAGCAAAGAGCATTGGTTCCTCCAAGAGTCGTTGCTACTGAATCTGTTACTCTTGGAGTGTCTACTCCTAGACGGGCGTAGGAGTTGCAGGTATCACCCAAGCTTGTGTGGGCTGAACCAGTAGTTTGTGAAGGTGATCCGAAGTCTACTTGCTACAAGGCTAAAGGACTTCCACAAGCAAAGCAAGAGGCCTGATCATTCAGGTACTCGGAGAACAAGCACGATTCAGTGCTGGCGATCTCTTCGGAGTAGCCTCTCCAACGAAGACGTACCCCTCTGAAAAGAGTAGGGAACTTCAGCAAAAAACACCTTGTCTCTCTAAGTACTCATTGTGTTGCTTCTATTTACTTGCTATATCTGCATGCTTGTGTGTTCTTAGATATATCCGGTTTATCTGTGATAGATCACCTTTTCACCTGTGTTAGCATAGCTGTGTCACAGTTGCTGTAGATCATATCTCTTACCTGTGTCAGCTACCTATTACACAGCTGTTTAGTTTGCTCATCTGTTTCTAAGTCTTCAGCTTAGCCGTGTTAGCCACCTGTTTGATAGCTACGTATTAATTTACACGTCATATATTGCCTGTGCTGTTCACCTGTCACATAGCTATCTTATCCTTGCAACTAACTAAGACTTAATTTGATAAACTAAGTTAAAAGAAGTGAATTTAATTAGCCTCCTATTCACGCCCCTCTAGTCGGCACCTTCGGTCCTTTCACTCGTCTCTACTCAAAGTGTAGCAAGCAGTAGGACAGTTGGTCTTGACTCTGATACCATTCTTCCCCACCTTGGTCGTTTCTCTGGTTGCCCACAACTCATGTCTTATATTCATGTGTTGCATGTCTGCTCGTGCCTTCGGTCCATCTTTTGTCTTGTCCGGAATGTTGAGCAAGAGACCAAGCAAGCTGTCGCAGGTATTTTTTCAACACACATTACATCTATGCTGTGACGTGTGTCTAGGTGAGACTAGTAAGGCAATTCCCAAAAAAACAGATTTCCTTTTCCAGACGCCCTTTACCGGCGGTTGTTTCTTTCCTTTTCCTGGCTCAACTTCATCCATTTCATTCAAGAGATCATAGATTTCTTGTCTGGTCTTCTCACGAGGCTTTGAATGGATTTCTTTTGTTGCGTCAAACCTTTCTGTGTTCTCTCCATGGGTCATTCATGGTCAGCCACCTTTGGTGGTCCATGAACATGATTTTTCTAGAGTCCTCTAAGAAAACACTTTTGGTTTCTTCTATGCACTTAACACATGCTTCGTATCCTTTGGTACACTGGCACGCGTTGTTCCTGTACGCGGGATAATCTTGCACCGTTGTGAACAACAGGCCTTTCAAAGTGAATAACTCTTCTTTGTCCACGTCCCAGACCTGAGCCCCTTCTTCCCATAGGGTAGTTAGTTCGTCCTTCAGTAGTTGTTGATACACATTAAGATCCATTCCAGGCCAGGTTGTTTTGGCCCTTCATGCACAGCCATGGAGGGGAGGTTATAGATATCCAAAGAACCACGGGCCATGTGCTGTGTCTGCTGCTCATGTTACCGAATGGATTTATTCCGTCCGTACTTATACCAAACCTGATATTCCTCGGATCACTACCGAAATCTGGGTATTCGGCATCGATTGCCCTCCACTGACAAGGATCAGCTGGGTGTCTCAACACCCTGTCCTTTCTTCGCCACTCTTCGTGCCAACGCATCGGCTTTGCCTCCTTCTTGTTACCAAATAAATGCTTCAAACGGGGGAGGACTAGAAGGTACCATACAACCTTTGCAGGGCACCACTCGTCACTTCTTCCTCATCATCCTCTTGGTTTCTGCCCCGCTTATATCGAGATGTGTTGCACACCGGACATTTGTGCAGCTCTTTATACTCTTTGCGATAAATAATGTAGTCATTCCGACAAGCATGGAGTCTCTCTACATCTAATCCAAGGGGGCAGACCACCTTCTTAGCTTCCTCAGTGCTCGCAGGCAACACGTTCTCCTTTGGAAAAACCATCGCAAGGTAAGCCAGTGCCTCATCGAAGCTTACGTCTGGACAGTTGTGGGCTACCTTGATCCTTAGAAGTTCTAGCGCGACTGATAGACGCGTGTGCTCAGGATCGCAACTACGATACAGTGGTTTTGTCGAGTCTTCCATCAGTTTCGCAAACTTTGCAACCTCTCTTTCATCCTTGGGGTCCTCGACCACCTGGTCCACCATGTGACTGTCCCTCAACATGTCAGCCAAATTGTTTCCCGCCTCTCCCGTCAAGTCATCCCTACATTCAGAAATATGGTCTTTATCTTCTTCTACGTCTTCATGTATGTCCTCTTCTTCTAAACATTCAAGAGTAGCTAAAATTTTTGCCTCCTCACCGTGACTTGTTCAACGTGTATAACCTTCCATGAAACCTCAAGTCAACAAGTGTAGCTGCAACATGCCTCTCTCCCTGAACATTATTGTGTTCTTGCATACACAACACAGATAACACATCTTGTTCGCACCCTTTTTCTCCCTATCTTCCTCGGCCACATCTAGAAACTCATTCAAAATATCGACAAAACTCTGTGTTGCCCTTTCGCTGTACATCTAACTTTGATCCATCGATCCCTACAACAACAAACTAATTGATTATAGTCCAAATTAACAAAATAAACACAAAATTAATTCTCTTCTTTATTACATCGTACCAAAGAGAGCTCGCTAGCGCCATCAAGGAGTGGACTCGAGAGCCTTCCGAATAGGGTAAGGAGAGAGAGGAGGGGAGGAGGAAAGAGAGGGGAAATGGGTGGAGAGGAGGAGTGAGGGTTAAAAGAGATCTAGATCTAGATTGTATATCTAGGAGGAGGAGGGAGGGAGGAGGGGAGGGGGAAAGAGAGGGAAAAAGGGGTGGAGAGGAGGAGGGAGAGGATTGAGAGAGATCTAGATCTAGATTGTAGTATATCTAGAAGGAGGAGGGAGGGAGGAGGGGGAGGATGGGGAGAAGGAAGGACAGGACTAGCATGGCTGCGGCGCAGTCATGGGAGGTGCTTGCAGCTCGCCGTGTGAGGCGCGCAAGCTCACCGGCTAGCTGCGGGCGTCTCCACTATTTTATGTGCAGAATTATCACTGACGAGCAAACAATGGAGCCCATCAGTGATAAGCCTGCCCTCGAAGGCAGTCCTGGAGCAACCTTCCACTAATGGGCGACAATGGACCTGTCAGTTGAAATTTGATCTTAACTGACGGGCACGAGAGGTGCGCCCGTCAGTGAAGGTTGTCCGTCAGTGGAGATACCAAGTTGCGCCTCTCATCCCACTTTTACTGACGGGCGGATATTGTGCCCATCAGTAGAAGTTGGCTGCCTCGCCTTGTGCATCACTACTACTGACGGGCACGAGCTCGCCCATCAGTGTTGCGTCTAATCAGCGATGGGCCTCCTCGTGCCCGTCAGTGTAGAAGCTGGCTGCCTCGCCTTGTGCATCACTACTACTAACGGGCATGAGCTCGGCCGTCAGTGTTGCGTCTAATCAGTGATGGGCCTCCTCGTGCCCATCAGTGATGATCATGTAGCAGAAGTGTTTTCTGAGGTAGTAGGGATTTTCAGTGTCTGGTGAACAAGGAAATTCTGTTGGAAAACAAGTGCAAGGAAGTAGATGATAATCGCAAGTGTGAGCAAGTTTCCCAAGGTTTAGGCAGTTTCAACAAGGCCGGAAACTAAGGAAGCCTGCACACTACACTCGTCCGCAGTATCAAGAAAATTATTAGCCACAAGCTTAGCCTACTCGACATAATGTCTCTAATACCCGTCCTTAGAATACTAGAGTACAGACTCCTAGGCCACAAATGACAATTCTCGCATATCAAGTGTCACAAGTGTGAACAAAATAGACATTATGCTCAAGAAGCTAGGAACGCCAATGCTGTTCAACTTGAACTCTGCTCCAGCTAGTAACAACCAGTGAAACCATGGAGTGCATAACCTGAACAATCGTCCACCTCGGCCTCAATTCCAACGAAGGGTGAATCACGTCACTACTGAAGAAGCTCAAGCTGCATCAGATGTTGTGATAGCTAGGTAAGTTCCTAGTCAACTCAGTCTCTGTAATGGTTTTATTTGATTCTAGAGTTTCACATTTGTTCATTTCTTTTGGATTTTTCCAAGCATGATTTGCAAGTGATTGCTCTTAAACATGCTCTATGAGTTTTTCACTAGGAGCAACAGTTATAAAGGAGTTTCGATAAATATTGGTAAGGTAAAGTTTCTAGCCAACCTCATCATTTTAGACGCTCCATCTTAGTTGTGATCCTTGGTATGGATTAGTTAGTAGCACACAAGGCTATGTTGGATGTGCCAATAGGAAAGTAAGGCTCACCAATGAGAAAGGAGCATAAGTGGGGTTTATATCAGTTCCAATACAAGATGGAGATTTGAAGCTCAAAAGTGTTCGAACAATCACCTTTGATCAGGTACCTGTCATGTGTGAGTATCCAAATGTTCTTGGATGACCTATGTGGGATGCTGTTGGACCGTGACATCGAGTTCTAATAGATTTAGTGCCTGGAACACCAATTTTCAAGCGACCTTATTGTATGGTCGACAAGGAGTTAGTGAGCTGAAGAAGCGGATTGAGGAGCTTCAAACTAAATGATATGTGAGACCAAAGCACTTCTCCTTGGGGAGCCCCTGCAATTCTTGTGAAGAAGAAAGATGAAACTAAGTGGATGTGTGTGGATACCGCCTGCTTAATGAAGTGACCATTAAGAATAAATATTGTTTTCCAATAATTGATGATTTATTTGATCAGTTGAAATGAGCAAAGGTTTTCTCTAAAGTTGATATTCGCTCTAGCTATCATGAGATAAAGAATCAGAATGAAGATATTCCCAAGACTGTGTTCACTACACGTTACGGACTATACAAATATACCTTCATGTCTTCGGGGCTGACTAATGCCCCGACATATTTTATGAATATAATGAACAAGGTCTTCATGGAATATTCTGATAAGTTCATGATTGTTTTCATTGATGATATTTTGTCTACTCAAAGAGTGAAGCAAAGCATGAGGAACATCTGCGAGCTATCTTGCAGAAGCTCAGGGAACTTAGTTGTACCGAGTTTAGTAAGTGTGAGTTTGGACTCAAGGAATGTCATTCTTGGGACAAGTTATGTCTGCATCAGAAGTTCCTGATCCGAGTAAGGTCTGAGAAGTGTTGGATTGGTCAATACCTAAGTATGTTACTCAAGCATGAAATTTTCTTAGGATGGCCAGTTATTATCAACAGTTTATAGATGGATTTTCTAAACTGGCCTGACCATAGACGCAATTATTAAAGAAGGATTAAAATTTTAAATGGACATTAGAATGTGATTATATTTTTAGGAATTGAGAGAAATGATTAATTTCAGTTCCAGTTTTAGTCTTGCCTGATGCAGGACAACAAACTAGTTGCTTATGCCTCGTGTCAATTGAGACCACATGAATAAAAATATCCCACGCATGATTTGCAGTTAGCCGCAACGATTCATGCGTTGAAGAGTTGGCGACATTATTTCATTGGGAATCGGTGTGAAATTTACACGGATCATAGGAGTCTAAAGTATATTTTCACCTAGATTGATCTCAAATATGAGGCAACGGAGATGGTTGGAATTGATCAAGGATTATTATGTGGGAATTTAGTACTACCCTAGGAAGGTAAATGTTGTAGCAGATGCCCTTAGTTGGAAGCTACATACAAACCAAGTTTTTTATTGCTTTGGGGAAGATGTAGATCAAGATGGTTAACTTAGGATTCTTAGCAAATTTGGAAGATGTAGGTATTCAGGCCATAAGAATGTTGACAAAGCAAGGGAAAGCTATAGATCTCATAAAAGATGAACACTGAGCTATTTGGTTTAAATGTTGGTTGTGTGTGCTGAATGAACCAGAACTGAAGGAATTAATTTTGAAGGAGCTAGTCCCATGATACTAAGTATTCTATCTAACTAGGAAGTACGTATATATATCCACTTGAAGAGAATCTTTTGTGGATTAGTGTGAAGTGAGAGATTGCCAAGTACATCGCTCATTGCGATGTATGTTAGAGAGTTAAAGCAGAAAATCAGAGACCTGCTTGATTGTTACATCCTTTGGAAATTCCTGAATGGTAATGGGAAGAAATCGGTATGGATTTCATTACAGGACTACCCAAGACTCAAGGTGGATATGAATCGATATGGGTTATTATGGATCGATTAACCAAGGTCGGGCACTTTATTCCAGTAAAGAGGACTTATGCAGGAGAAAAATTTGTGGAACTATATATGAAGAACATTGTGCGACTGCATGGAGTGACTAAGAAGATTGTATCAGATAGAGGAACACATTTTACCTTAAGGTTTTGGCATACTCCACATGAGGCAATGGGGACTCATCTAACTTTGGTACTGCTTTTCATCCTCAAACCGACAGACACTACGTTTGAATCACGTACTAGAGGATATGCTTCAAGCTTGTGCTCTTACACATGGAACCAGTTGGGACCAATGTCTACATATGCATAATTCTCTTATAATAATAGTTATCAAGCCAGTTTATAGATGTCACCAGTTGAGGCGTTACATGGGAGACCCTGCAAGACACCCTTCAATTGGATGGAAACCACGGAACATTAGTTTTTTTGGATAGGGTACAATAAAGGATGTTGAGGAATAGGTCTAGATAATAAGGGATAATCTTAAAATTGCACAGTCAAGATAGAAAAGCTATTTGATACACGACGCAGAAATTTAGTTTTTGAACCAATTTTTTTTGTGTATCTTAAGGTGGACACACCCTGCAAGGAGTAAAGAGATTTCAGACAAAAGGAAAGTTAGCAGCTCGCTACATTGGTCCTTCCAAAATTGTAAAAAGGATGGGAGAAGTGGCTTACAAGTTGGACTTACCACCATCTTTTGCCGGTATACATGACGTGTTCCACATTACACAATTGAAGAAGTGCCTTCGAGTATTAGAAGACAAGGCACCCATGGAAGAGATAGACCTACAGACCGAACCAACTACCAGGAATATCGAGTCAAAATTATGGAAGTTGTAGAATGTATCATCGAAGCAAAGTCATTCATTTCTATAAGGTGCAATGAAGCCATCACTACAAAGCTGAAGCACATGGGAACCTAAATCACGAGGTGATGATTCCCTTTAAGGAGGGTAGGTTTGTAACAACCCAATTTTCTCAATATGATAATAGGTTATAATTATCTTTAATTAAGAGAGAAATTGTGATGTTACATGAGATAATAAGCTTAATATGACTTCTTCATAAATTTGGAGGCTTTAATTTGAATTAAATCCAACTCAAAGTAAATTTGGTTTAAGATTATTTTTTGATTTTATTTGGATTTTGGGCCGAGCCCACCTTTTATTTTCTCAACTTATCTTCCTATCCCTTTCCATCTCTTTCCTGTTTCTTTCTCTCCATCCTTTTCTTCCACCTTCCTTTCTTTTCCTTTTCTTTCCTGTCCTTTCCCTTCCTCCCTGTGTCGAGCCCTCCCATCGCCACCTCGTCTACTACAAAAAAGGGGGCCAAAGCCCTAACCCCCTCTCCTATAAATAGAGGGCTACCCCCTCTTTTCACCACCCACACCTCGCATAACTAGCTTTCCCGAGCCATGCCACTCCTCTCCATGTGCATGCCATCACCCACACATGTTGCTGTCATCATAAAAGCCGTGGGTGAGCCCCGAGCGGCGTGCGTCTCCTCTTCTCTCTCAAGCACCCCTCGGTCCTGCGCAACTTGGCCTCTGCCTAGCCACGGTTGCTGATCGATGCTGGCAAGCTCACCTGAGTTGGGCAGCCACTCTCATGCCCTTGCCACAGCTCATCCATGGCAGCACTTGCACCCCTGCTGCCGATGATGCGTGTCGTGCACTTTGTCACACTGTCGACATACGAACGCCAACGTCGGTGGTCCAGAAGGACCCCCTTTGGATTCGACTGGGGAGGCGAAGGAACAGGAGCTACGTCGATCTTGAGTGGCAGGGGCTAGGAAGGAGACCATGATTTACCCAGGTTTGGGCCACCCTCTTGTGTAAAACCCTACGTCCTGTTTTTTGTGTAGATGTGAATATTTGGATGATTACAATAGCCAGCAAACTCAGGTGTTCTGCTCTCTTATTTTTTAGGCCTCCCCTCTCTCATGGCCTTGGTTCTCCCTCTATATACCCGGGGGTTACCACAATGGCCAAAAGGCAAACATACTGTAGCCGTAGCATTGCTGACGGATAGGGCGTGGGCGACCACGCCGGCGGTTGAGTGTTACTATAGCGGAATAGTTCCTGTCATGCTTTGGTTGGAATCTGGATCATCATGACGTGGTCGGGTCAGAAGATGAAGACTTCCCGGAGCACCTTCTGCCACAGACCATGCTGCAACTGCCCTGACCCCACAGACCATGGACAGGAGGCATGCGCTTGGGCGGCGCGGTGGCGCGTCCCAAAGTCAAAAAAGGTGTCAGACCGCTCCATCCCCTGGCAAGACCGACAGCTGATGGGGCCCATCATATGGGAGGACGGAATTTGACCAGGACACCGCCATCCTGGTCGCATGGACTTGGAGTAGGTGGGCCCGCACAGACCAACATTAAATACGCCTGTCGGGCCACGTGCACTGGGGAAAGACCTACGAGGGGTGCTCGGGGTTCCCGTGCTCGGGGACTCCCGAGCACATGACCTAGGCCATTCCACCGCCTGTGGGTGCCACTCGCCGTCCCGAGTGGGACCCAAGTCGCCTTGGGTGCTCGGGGAGCATCCTTAAGGGATGACTCGGGGTTCCCCTTGAAGACCGAGAGACACAATGCTCAGGGTGAGCCCCCGAGCGCCTCCTCTTGACTCCCACGCCCTTGGTGACGCGGCGTCAAGTTCGGCCTTTGCCAGCGGTTTAGGGGACCCTGTTCCCCGTATCGCCGACAGTAGCCCCTGGCCCTGCGGACCAGGCGACGGCCAGAAAGAGGATGAGGCTGGGGGCGGGGCCTTCACTTCATGGGCCATCGAAGATGCCGGCCCGTTCTGAGAATACCGGCCCGTTCTGAGGATACCGGCCCATACTAAGTGCCACATGGGGGAACCGCTCTGATTTCGTGCTCACGGGGAGCGCACTCTGCCAGGGAAACAGAAACGTCCCCCCACGTTCAGATTTTCACGCCCTGTGGGGCACTTCGCCCACACACGAAACACTTCGAATTCTTGATCCTTTCCCTTCAAATGCTTCACCGGCCTTGCGCCTTCTCATCTTCCTTGCGCCCTTGTGCCTTCTTGTGCCCCTTTTGCCTCCTTGCGCCCTTTCGCCTCCAGCTTCCTTTTGCTCCAGCTTCCATGCCATACGGCGCCATGCGAGACATGAAAAATGCCGCGCTTCCTCACTGTCCCTCTACTGCCAACACCATTCTTCCCAAATCCTATCTCCTTAACGAGGAGAGCGTGGCCAAGGTGCAGAAGATGCTGGTCCCAGAGGGTCAGAAGGGGGCATCGACGGTGAGGCCAGCCACGTACCCGCCGGCATCGAGGCCGGAGGAGACGGTGATCTTCGCGAGCTTCATCGCGGCAGGTCTGGTGCCGCCATCTCTTCCTTCTTCTTGGAGGTGCTGACAGAGTACCAGATCCACCTCATCCATCTCTCCCCCAACTCCATGGTGATGTTGGCAATTTTCACCCATCTCTGCGAGATGTTCGTGGGAGTGATGCCATCGGTGGCGCTCTTCCACCACTTCTTCATGCTGCGGTATGCGGGGAAGAGCAGGGGCTCCGACTGGGTGGAGACCGCGGGGAGCTGCAACTTCCGCCTTCGGGACGAGATCCGGGCCACCGTCGCCTCAGAGAAGGCAGCGCTGGAGGAGCGGGAGGCCATCCTCGTAGAAGTCGGAGAAGCTTTCCTTGCACGAGTCCGGATCACCAAGCGCGAGCACCAAGAGTCACCATAGAGATCCTCAGGGAAAAAGAGGCCCTGGAGGGAGATGCGCGTGGAGGTAATCGATGGGAGCGAGCAACTAATCCGGCGGCAAGAATAGGTTGCCCTCTGCGAGGCAAAGGCCACCACACGGGAGATCGTCCTTGACCAGCGAGAGAAAGCTCTCGATGAAGGGGAGGTCTCTCTAGTGTAGCGAACGCGGGAGCTGGAGGGAGAAGTGGGGCGGCGTGTCGAGGTCGCTCGCAAAGAGGTCTCCGACCAGCTGGAGGTGACCAAGGTGGAGGCCCGAGAGCAACTCCGCTGAGCCGGAGAGGACAGGGACCATCACATCCGAGAGGTGGAACAACGCCTCGAGGATAGCAACGTCTCCAAGCGGAGGCTGTCGGAGCGGGTAAAGGAGCTACCGGAGGAGCTGCAGCAACTGGAGTCGACGGCCGCCGAGGAGAGGGATCTCCTCGTGCAGATGCGGTCCGAAAGGAACAGCGCCACACGCGATGATGCGCGACATCTTCGTCCGGGCACGGCGTGCGGTGGCGGCTGCGGGCTTGGCCGCATAGCCACGGCGAGCAAGGCCTGGAGTCCCTGGGCCACTTCGTCCTTCCCTTCATCACGATCGCCGAGCGGCTGGAGACGCTGCCGGCGGCCGTGAAGAACGTGGCCGCTCGAGAGGGGCGCGAGCTGGCCACCGCAGTGGCAGAGCATGTGCTCGCGTGCTACCGGAGTCGGGATCCAAACTTCTCCTTGGAGCCGGCAAGGCTCAAGGTCGCCGAGGAGGAGGGAGATGCTGCTCACGAAGTCATCCGCAAGGTAGCCAGGGAGATCGCCCAGCACTTCACTCAGGAGGAGGGCGAAAGCGACGACGACGGCGGTGACAATGACGAGGACTAGCCCGCTCCCTTTGTATCTGTTTGTGCTTTTTGTTCAAGGCCGAAGAGCCTTTTTGTAAAGAACTTGTTGCTAATGCAATGCTAGGTGCGTACTTGGCTCCCCACACCTTTCTCTTTTTTTTTGTAGACGCGTCCACCTCGCGCCTGAGCGGGCTGACCCTTGGGAGGCGGCCCTGAGGACCCCAGCCCCCTGAGAGTTGGACGCGTCGAGCTTGTCCTTGAGCAGGCCGCGCCTCAGGACCCCGAGGACCCCTGGCCCCCGAGAGACGGACACCGAGTGCGGACCACACGCACCGAGAGCGATCTCCAGTGCTCGGGGCTGTGCACCTTCAGGCCTTGACGCTCCTGCAGGTTCGTCCGAGCACTTGTGCGGGGACGGTTATACAGATAGCTTAGGCATCAGCGGATGTTTTATCGTACCGACTTTTACCACCTAGTTTCACTAACTTTCCCTCTTGCGCAGCAAGAATCCCTCGCACCGCTAGCTCTTCACCCCCGAGCACGTGTGCAAGCGCGTAGGATACTCGAGCGACTTTTGGCCGGACTGGTGCCCAGGGTGTAGAAACTAGGCAAGGCGACCAGGGCTTTGAGCGACGACTCGGAACACTCCCCATGACTCACACCGTACTCTGAAGCACCCCCACCCTATGATTGAACGGTGCACGGGATTGCTGATGCGAGAGACTACTCACGGGGATGGTATAAAGGCCTTAAAGCCAAGAAAACGGGGGCATAAAAAACTTAGCTTATGAGTAGTATCGTCCCATCACCCCCTCCCCTTTCCGCTCCTCCTTACTTTCCAACACGGATACACAATGTATTTTTTTCTTGAGAGTGGATATTGTATAGTATAAGGGTCAGGTGCTTAAGTTTAGGGTTTAGGTATTTGTGCATCTAAAAAGAATATTAAACTATTTTTAAAAAATTCATAGATATGCATCATGTAGAACATGTATTACCTGTAAAAAAAACCATTAAAAAATATGATAAAATATGCCATGCACAAAAAAACATATGATCCAAAATATTCTCTGCACAAAAAAGACAAAATGATCACATATTCTAATATGATGCAATCTATGAATTTTTGAGAATTTTCAAGAAACACAAATACATAACCCTTAAAAGTATGTATATTTGATTTTCCCTTGTTCTTTAATGAGAGACATCCTCTCCCACGGGCAGCGGCAGAAGCTATAATAATCTTTTGAGAAACATGCAAAAGTCTTGTTCTAATAACGTGAATAGAAATGGTCATACCACTGAAGTACCTCCTACTGTCCGAAGCCCATCTGGCAGGCAGGGATTTACCTTCACTATTGCAGGGATTTACCCTTACCTTCTTTTTTGCGCCCAAACGACGACATTCACACATTTTTTTTTTTGATGTCAAACAGGTACCCACATTTGACACCATGACATGAAATTTCGGCGTTTATGCAAATTCTTAAGTAGACAAGATGTGGGATTTTGTTTTGACCATGATACAAATATCCAAACACTAACGAGATGATATTCAAATGAAGAGGTAATGAGATCTGTTTTTTTGTGTCACGGTAAGTCTAGATTCGATATGTACTAGTTGCGACCGATAATACTATTGCAAATAGCTTCTCTCAAGGAAAGAAAAAAACAATAACACAGTTATAAAATACGTCCCTAAGACAGCCCACATGGTCCTGGTTAGGTGAACTCTCGATGTTCCAATGCTGTCTTGTTTTCCTCTTCGGGTCAATGTTCACGCGTTTCAATCCCAAGTAATGCTCTTACGCCAAGTGCATGCTATGCGTTACATTAAGGGCGGAAGATCCCGCGCAAAAAAATTAAAGGGGAAGATTCTCTGCGAGAGTGTGAACATGTTCTTTTAGATGATGAAAGATTTATTCTCCAGGATCTCTAGTTTCTTGGATAATAGCCTTTATTTATTCCCCAGCTGTATGTTCAAAGATGTAAACGATCCAAATGTTATAACATGGTAAAGAAACCACGCCAAATAGCGACAAAGGAAGCGACAACCTACATTAATGAGGAACAAAAGCAAAGTTGTATAGCTTGTTTACTAAATCACCAGCCCATCTAGGATATAAATCTCTTGATAACCAATTCAATCTCCTAGCATACAAGTCATCAACTCCTTACTTCACTGATGTGTGTTGCAATAAGGACCACAACACAACCAGTTAATAGCATAGGAAGTACCTGAGAAGGATGATCAGTTTCCTTTTATAAAAAACAATATCATTGTTACATAGCCAAATTGACTAACGTAGCGTCACTGTACCCACTAAAATTGAAATACGAGAGACGCTACAAGGTGGCAGAGATGTACTTATGAGGTCATTTGCCATGTGTCAAGATGAGCGAAACCATGACAGTTGAAGAATAGGTATCAGTATCATCGTCGCCTCGTAGGACACAAAAGAAACATATTTTTCGAACGTTCCAATTTGTTTTATTTTACTCTAAGTTGCCTTAGTGAGGATCACGTCATCACAATAGGCACCATAAGAGATTATTTTAGAGATTTCAATCATCAAATATATTTGAAGTCAAAATTGGAATCAAAAATACGATTCGACAAAAGTGTCAATTGGTGTGGAGATGTCATGTAAGGTATCTCTTTTGAGGGGTGAGATGAGACAACTCTCACAATTAGCGTGCTCCTCGAGACCACATAATTTTGCCAACAACAACCCTCCTAAGAGATATTAAGCGGAGAATGGTGCTCAAACCTCCACTTCAATGGCATGTTTCGTTCGTGTGATGTGGTACAATGTTGAAACAACTGATCTTTCAGAGCTAGACCATCGAGCCATTTAGTCATATCAGAACCAAATCTCAGTTCCACTCTGGCAGAAAATGTGCCAAACTGTAGAAACACTGTCTTTACTTTCATTAATCACACAAAAAAGGGAGTCACCGGGGTGCTGCTGTGACCAGATGAGAAGGTTTGCCTTCAAATATTACTTCATAAAATATCTGCACACCCCCCACCTCATTAGCAATTGAATAACCATTTGCTCAACAAACATTGTTGTTTAGTTTGAAGTCCTGGATCCCAAGACACTCTAGTCTTAGGTCTACACAAAATACTCCATTGCGCAGCCTATATTGTGTATATGGTTATTATTTACCAAAAAATCTGGAATAGGTAATAATCAAACGTTTACATACCTTGTAAAAATCTCAAAAATAAGAGCTGAAACTAGACAAGCTACTCAATATTAAATTGATAAGCACAAAGCCAACCACACTAGAAAAGTGATGCCCCATATCGACTAGCTTTTTCTCAAAACGTCCTTCCACTGTGGCATGTTAGTTTTTGTCTCTTTAGTGCTTGCAACGTATAACTAGCCACGGATTTTCCCATAAAACGTGCCCAGAAATGGCGTGATTTTAGCGGTACAATATATATATAATATAGAGGCATTAGCTATTGACAAACATAATAGGTTCCCCGTAGTATATAGTAACAATAAAGGAACAAGTACAATAATGATGTATCGTGTGACGTGCATGTTTGGTGTGCCTGATGCACGCCTGATGATGATCAAGTCAAACATTGTGCAATTTTTAGGTGATCAAACAAATGTATATATCGCGTATCATATGTACTATTGCCTCGAAGCGCGATCCTGCAGCATGACGCGACCGCGATTAAACTCTTGCTAATTCTTGGGTAGTCAGCTGAACCCCATAGAGATTTGTGGTAGCCCGCCCTGGCTCGTGTCACGTTTCGAAAAAGATTTGAGACAGGAACTAACAAATCGTTCAGACATGGGTGTAATCACTCGCACTCACATGCAAAATTGAATGGTAATCATGTCAAAAGAAAAACTGAATGTATAATCAAACCGTCCCAACAGTCGAAGCTCAGTGGTTGCAA
The DNA here is from genome assembly GCA_019208055.1 of Stipa capillata. Classification (NCBI taxonomy): domain Eukaryota; kingdom Viridiplantae; phylum Streptophyta; class Magnoliopsida; order Poales; family Poaceae; genus Stipa; species Stipa capillata. The sequence goes on along the minus strand of JAGXJF010002842.1, from coordinate 1,286 downwards.
ATATCGTTATATCTATTATATCTATTCTCAATTTTGAGATATTCTGTCTTTTTACACTAACCGTCCATTTAAGATATCAAAGGTATAATTATTATATTCTCTCTACTATATATTTCTATTAAAATGTGTTATAAATAATAGATAAATTTTAAGCTTATTTACTAAATATATATATGTGTATATATATTTTGTTTGAAATGATTTAGTGATTTCTTAGTCACAGCGTATTATTATGGATATTATGGATGAGAAGGCAATCACCAAGGTAATTGTTGCGGGAAAGTGGGCGCTTCTCAGAGCTTGGAGGTTTGTTGCCCGTGCGATCTGTGATGCCACGTCAGCTGGGTCGTCCGTTCTCATCACACAGTAGAAGAGCGCAAGAGAGATCATGCCCCGTGTCCTTGTCCTTTGGACGGTGCGATTTGTTGGTCATGCTTGCAGTGGCGGGTGCTGCTATCTGTCGGTCTCAGCTCTCGCGAGTTTCTAGGGGGTATAATGCGGGATTCGCGTGGTGCTGCGCTCCGTGTGTACGTCATTCTAATTGGTGCGGGAAAGGGCCGCTTCGCAGCGCTTGGATTTTGCCCGTTCGATCTGTGATCACGTCATCTGGGTCGATCCGTTCTCATCACCGTGTAGATGCTCAGGAGATCTTGCCCCGTGTCCTTAGCTATTGCGACGTGCGATTTGTGTCACATGCTGCAGTGGCTGCGGTAGCTGCTATCTGTCGGTCTCAGAGCTCTCTGCGTTCTTAGGGGTATAATGCAGTGATTTCGCGTGGTGCTTCGCTCCGTGGTACGTCATTCGGTGTGCTTCTGGTATCACCGAGTCGCGCCGCGCTCCACGGATGAGGTCAGTGGCCGATGCTAGATTCGCGGCCGGACCCAGGCGTTGTGGGACGATTGCCTACTCTTGTCCTCCCATGCTGTGTGTGATGGGGGTGCTGTATTCGTCGTCGGGTACCACACGTACTTGCCGTGGCTCCGTTCGTCGGACCTGTCGCATGCCGTGGTTCGTTCCTCCGTACGAAATACTGTTTGTGCTGTTTTCGGACGCATCGATCTTGCAGCGCGAGCGCGTGGGTAAGCATTGCGCTTGCAGCAAAATATGTTGGGTAGTAGGTGGGTTCCGCGGGGGAAGGTAAATACATGAATCCATCTTCCTCTCCCTTTTTCTCTATCCTCTTCCGAATTATATCCCGTCCGTTTTGTCCCTTGACTTGTCCGGTGGTTCCTTGCTTGGCTCCTGCTCTTTAACTCCGCTGGATCTCTGATGGGTTTGTGCTGCCG
>JAGXJF010002841.1:0-11144 GCA_019208055.1 Stipa capillata | reverse complement strand
CGTCCCCGAGTACTGAGTGGATCAACTCGGGAAACCGAGTGATTTCCCCGAGTACCAGGACATCGTCCGGATCGACTTGGGACCCGAGCAGCCCGTGTCCTCGAGTACTAAGGTACTCGCAGAGGTCCCCGAGACCCGCATAGACCATTTTGACCTCGAATATTGAAAACAGGTCGCGGCGCCACTGAGTTGATGGGTTGATACATCAAGTCGGCCGCATCCAAGTCTGCTTCCGACGACAGAATCTTCGACTTGAAGATATCAGAAGACTTCAACTTGGGAAACAAGGAACTGCGGAGAATCACAAAGGAGAGTTAATCACGGATTCAGGAAGGCACTCGTATACAAGGAGTCCTGGTTCAAAGGTGGTTATGGGTTATATGTACGTTAGGATCAGGATCCTTTAAATAAGGAAAGGTTGCATATCTGTATTTGGTTAGAATCAGGAGTCCCGATCTCCTACGGAAAGACCAGCCGCCCTATAAATATGTAAAGGGTGACGGCCGATTGATATATCCAACAATTGACACAAATCAATCTATTACCTTTGCCTTTTACCTTTCTGTTCTTAGTAGTAGATCTTTGCTGTTTTGCACTGAAAAACAGTCGTTCCTTCTTCACGAAAGTAAGAAGATCTTTGTTGCTTTGCTCGAAAAGCAATCGTTCGTTGTACACGAAAGTATGATAGTTATCCAACCTTTGTTGCTTTGCTCGGAAAGCAATCGTTTATCGTACTCGAAAGTACGGTTGGTGACTCCACTTACCTAGGTGTTCCGCGGATCCAATTTTCGTGCGAACACCAGCCAAGAGCAATCGAGACCTAGGCCCTTCCTTCTTCGGTTTTGAGCAAGAGCTCCGCCGCCACAGTCCCCTCAATTCCGACCTAACCCGACATTCCCGGGCCTATTGAACCTCACCACCCTCTTCCCCTTCTTCTTCCGAACCCGAGACCCCAATCAATTTCCCCGAAGGTCGACCGTAGCGAGAATCCCCAAATCTTGTCGGAGTTCCTACCGGAGCAGTCGGATTTCTCGCCGCCACCCTCCCCGGCCGCTGTCCCGAGCAATGGTCCTCCCCTCACCAACCGACAGGTGGGACACCCCTTATCCTCAGCTCGGTGAACCAGTAAGTTTCCGCTGCCACTGAACAGTGGGCCGTAACCTCCCTTCCCGGGCCCGATGGCAGGTTAAGTGGAGGCGCTTTCCACATTACCTTCTCAGTAGCCGACTGGTCCGATTCGATCCAGAACCGTTCTGTTGACTGGTTCGACCGGTTCAGGCTCCTCCCGACTAGTTTTCATGATTATTCTTCTGGTTCCGGGTTCACAGAAATAATGCCAAACTTTTTCATTAGAAACTTGTCCAAAATTTCAAACATTTTGAATAGAAACAGAGGAGGGATTGTATTCCTTATGAATTTTTTTCCGTTAAATTTCTAATAAGGTTAAGGATAATTCCAAGACACTTTAATTAAGTAATTCACATTTGTCACACTTAGGATTTTCCCCTGTAACTTAAACTCAGTTAAATGATTGCATAAGTTAGGGTTAAAATTTAAAAGTTATACTTGAATACTAGGACATAATCCTTATTTCATGTCATGCACGTGTTAGCATAAAAACTTGGAAAAGCCTAGGAAAGGCTTTACGAATCTAGTCACCTAGCCACCTCTGACCTAGCTATGGTATTCCCAACTTATTTGAAACCTGAAAAGAGAGAATCACAACTTCTCTTCCCGTATATCCTGATCGTCCTTTCATGCTAAAATAACTTTAACTAGGACCTTGAAAATAATTTTAGTGGGCCTCATCTTAGTATGCCAACTATTTGAAACCCTAGTATCCTCTCTATTCCATCCAACATATGAATATGCCGAATATTAAGGCTTAGTAGAGAAACCTCACCTTAGTTCTTACCACTAAAATCCTAATTCCAAGTGATGGCATAATGAACCCTACCGTTCCAACTCTCTGAAAAGAATCCTGAAGTCCAGAACATAACCGTGCATGTCATAATGTCTCTTCTTGGGTCTTATTTGGAGTTCTCGACCTCTTGTTTACTTGCCGTTCTTTTAACGTGTAGTTATCGACGCACCGGATTCTCTCGAGGAGGATCCCGGATTTTCGCACACTCAGTTCCAGGAGGAATACCCGTACCCCAACTCGCTAGACAAGCATCCCCGCCTTGGTCATGTTGAACCCTATATTTTTAAAATATAATTATGTTGATTGCGAACCTGCATGCTATGTTGATAATACTAATATTTTGTATTAGACGTAGCTATGACCTATTATTGCATGTGATCGATATACCCGTCCTTGTCAACCTAGGATTATTCCCCCTAGTGGCATGGCAATGCCGTCGGGAACTTAAGATAGCGTAGCTTAAGCTAGTGCCAGCTTGATAAGAAAATTTTGGCTACATGATACGAAATACTTATCTGTGTGAAGGATGGAGCTCAGGGAGGTGTCCATTGTCATGGGGAAAAATTGTTTGTGGAAAGGTTTTTCCGACAAAACCCTAAATCAAAACGGAGTTGATTTAGATCCGGGTGAGAGATATAATGTGGTGTTTGGAGGAAGGATTGCCGAAATGAGGATGCCTTATGTGGCATCGTTAGTAATCCAGTCCTGTGTGACTTAGGATTAATCAGAGTCTTGCTTAGATGAATTAAGGACCGAATCTAAGTGCCGCTCGGCTGAGTTCCTTTCGTACGTCCACATGTCCTTTATGGGAAGGACTCGACCAAGTATTCTATTTGGTACTAGCGTACGAACCCGTGGGTGAAAGGTAGAAAGTGCAGAGAGTGAGTAGACTCCAGAGAGCCTTCTGGCGGTTTAGCGTAGGAAGTTGTTCGACACAGACGAGTTGGCATTTTGGCGCGGTTTAGCAAGCAGTGCGAGAACGGCTCATCTGGCGGGTTTGTCGTTAGGGCCAAGTGGACAGAAAGGTCTCGTTGTGTAATCCCTGCCGGTACACCTCGTGAAGTGTACTCACCGGATCCTGGCAACAAGGGAGGATCATATCATGTGGGTAAAGTCATACAACCTCTACAGAGTGTTAAAATCTATTCGAATAGCCGCGTCCGTGGTCATGGACATAACTTGGTTTAAGCCACACCCTGATTAGATTGGTTTTGATTTGAAATATGGGACTTAGGTTTAAGGACACGGGCATGATGTGCCCGCAGTGTGCAGTATGAGCTACGCGTTAGTAGCGGGAGCTGCAGAAGTGTGATTGAGGTCGTGCCACGTGACGGTGGTGCGAGAAATTGGTATGAATGATCGGTGTGAAGCTGTGGGAAGCGGTAGCTATTATCTACCGTTTCGTTGAATTTGTCATCAGACAAGGTTTGACAAAAATGCTGTGAGGGACCCGGTATTTTAAACCGATTCAAGGAATTCACAACAAGTGAAGACGGTGACCATAGCCGCTACCTGCGACGGACTATGGCCCACCCCCGCTGTCACGGACCCGAAATCCACATATGATTAAGGGAACGCGAAGTCGCCAAGGACCGAAGGACTCGTCCTCTACGGTGGCACGGTACCTGCGCCGTACGCACCGAGACGGAACGATCCGACACCCGCCACGTGCGAGCCGGCCGGAAGCGACCAATCTTCCCAGAACCACATACAGATTCCAGATACCGGTGGAGGTTTAAAGCCGTTCTCTAATCCTACCACGAAGAACAAGGTCGGAGGAGCCCGGCGATTCCACCCACACCCTAACCTAGCCCGAGGGCTAGTGGGTCGCCCGAAGGCCCGGTAGAACCCACCCACACCCTGCCTGGCCGGCACAGCATCACAGCCAGCGGGTCACTCAACCGAGTCCTGCTCGACGTAGTAAAAGAAGGATCAACAATAACTCTCCACGGCATGCCCACATACTTCATAGCATTCACACATTGCATATGGGCAGCCTGAAAAACAACTCGAACACCAAAAACAAGCACTACAGTACTATATTAACACTAGTTGTCCACTGAGTGAACTTTACACATGTATCAGTCGGCGATAACCGTAAGTTTAGTTGGAACTGAAATATGTACAAGCAGCGGAAAATAACAAAAGCCCCGCAGTGGTGCATCAACCACTGCATAACATCCAAACCACGCCCACGAGTCGAACGCTGACCAAGGAAACCATGGGGATTAAGCTTCATCACAAAATTCCGCAACAGTTGGCTCACCTACACAAGTCTAGGAATATCCTAGGTGAGTACGAAAGTACTCGCAAGACTTATTCGTGCTTGATTAGATGTCCTACCCATACTAATTCAGCAGCAATTAAACGTGAATGCAATTCCATCGAAATAACATATAATCGAAATGGTAACCTAGTCCATAGCATAATCATGACGGATAGAATTAAGGTAAACCTCAGGATTCAAATGAATACAAAGTACTCAAGACAATTGAAATATCACATTGGGTAGCCCACACCCATTTCATTTCAATCCACCTCTTGGACCGTTGCCGGCAATACGATCACCCTGGACATGATGAGTGCATTTCCCTTGGAGGTTGCAAGGCTCCAAGTGATATCGAGACTTACCTCAATCATTCCCGGTATCGATTCCGCCAACGTCCGCGAGGGCTATCAATTCATTTCACATTACATTCAAACAACTCTCGGATCATTACCGACAATTGATCACCCAGGACATGGCGAGTGCATTTCACCCCAAGTGATATCGAGACTTACCTCAACCATTCCCGGTATCAATTCTCGGTAACGTCCACGCGTGACAGGGAAGTAACACTCCGGCATGCGGTTGGTGTGTGACCAATCTCAATTTCAATCTCCAAACCCCTGGGTCACTTCAACACTTCAATTAACACCAACCGTATCCATTGCGTACGCCCTCGGCTCTCCCAACTCACTTAACCAATTTTAGTTGAAAGGGCTATAAGGACGTTCTCGACGCAACGATACACCCTACGCATGCTAGTGAACTCAACTTCAACATCCAACTCAAACAAGCATTCGCACACAATACATTGATACAGAATTTAAAAGGATGCAACAAGCTCTGCTTGCCTTCGTCGTAGGATTCAGAGACTTGGGTGAGCTCAACAGTTCGCGGTTCTTCTTCCTCGGGTTCTGTCGTAAATAACACAAAACATCGGCAAGGAACGATAAGGAGAATGAATTTCCAGCATGTATGCATGATGGGATGCTATGCATGAGATGCTACAACATTTGGTGGATGCTAGGGTTTTGCAATAAGAATCATGCTTCATTTCAAATTAAGTAGTTAAAGTAATCATCCTAGTAACTAGATGCATGATTCGTTGAATTGGAATTTCATATTAGGGTTAACAATGTTGATTTGAAAATTAGAGCAAAAAGGAAATACATTTATATCCTAGCATGCTAATTAATTGGGCTAACTAATTGAAACATTAAAACTGAAACGAACAATAGAACACTTTGTAAAGTTTGGAAAATAGGAACTTGAGCCAAGATGAACTATATACCCCTTTTGCTAAACACCCAAAGGTTGGACTAGAGCAACAGCTATTTGGCCCTAGAACCCCAAATGCCAACTTCACTCCTTCTTCTTCTTGCTCTACCCTTCTTCTTGTTGAAGCAAAACCTTGGTTTGAGCTGAGAAGAGAGGAAAAGAAGAAGTGAGGAAAAAGGAAGAAGAAGTGAGGAAAAAGGGAAGGGAGCTCGGGGAAGAAGGAGGGGAAGGAGAGGGGAGGAGCTGGGTCACCGGAGTGGCGGCGCTAGCTCACCGGAGTTGGCCACCGGAGTTGAAGAAGACGATGAAGGGAGCTGCTCTTGTGCTGTTTTTGGAAGAGGAAAAAGGAAAAGATTGAGAAATTTGAGAGAGGAGGAGAAAAAGAGGGGAGGGGGCCCCTAGGAAGGCCTTTATACAGTGGCCGGCGAGCCCTCCACGGAGGTCCACCGCCCACCGCCCCCCAACCGGCGACGGCACGTGGCAAACTCAAAACTCAAACTTGACAGCCGGATCGGAACTTCCGATGTTGAATATCGGAGGTTCCGACCTAACCGGAACTTCCGATGTCACCCCTGGCTTGGAGGTTCGGGAAAAATCGGAACTTCCGGTTCCTGGATCGGAGGTTCCGACCTAACCGGAGGTTCCGGGGTCACCCCTGGTTTGGAGGTTCGGGAAAAATCAGAACTTCCGATTCATGGATCGGAACTTCCGATGTGGATCGGAACTTCCGGAGTAAGAAAATCGGAACTTCCGGTTTTTCAAAAACAGCAGACTGTCGCTCGATCAAACGTTCGTAGATTTCGATCTACCCAACGGAATTGGATGAAATTTTGCACAGAGATAGATAAAAGACTTGCAGAGCTGTTTCAATTGGAAACACCTCAAAAACTCATCTACTGAGAGACAACCCCAAATCTAAACCCTTCTTTCCGACGCTTGCTTTCCGATTCAAAAGAGGCACTTGAATTTTTAGAAAGAGATATGCACGTATTCTATAAAACGTAACTAGAAACTATTCAAGTTTATATCAGGTTGTGCAAGGATGATGCCATGTATGCATGAGACAAAGCAACAATCTATTTATTTATATAGATTAGAAAGGGTGTTACACCCGCCCCGTGCGACGTGCATATGACACAATGCGTATGACTCACCACGGCCTGATTGAAGGATCACGATTCCAAAAACATACGCCACAACGCGTATGACCCACTTTGGCAATGGACCGTACATTCACTTTGCACTTCACTTGAATCGAAATAAAATAACAAGTTCCTCCATATGCATCCATCCACACTCCCCATTCAACATACACGCATGACAGACGGGAGGTGGGGGCATATGTTGGACAGCAAGCATATCATCACACAAACCACTACGATACGATAATACACCTAGCTGTCCACATGGGACTATATGATTATATCATTCGGCAATAACCGGAAACATAGTTAAGTTGAAGTGTGCAAGCAACAGTGGAATGAAAGACCCAAAATCCGCAGCGGTGCATCAACCGCTGCCCAATAGTCACCAAAATCCCATGAGTCGATAGCCAACCAAGAAAACCAGGTAGCTAGGCATCATCGAAGTATTCCTCGACCACTGGCTCACTTGCAATGATCTAGGAATATCCTAGGTGAGTACGAAGGTACTCGCAAGACTTATTCGTGCTTGATTAAATGTCCTACACATACTAGTATAGCAGCAATTAAACATGATGCGTTCCGAAGTAACAAGGTACAAACATAATCCAGGGAAATAGCCTCATTTCTAAATCATTCAGGGGCAGCCCACGCCCTAATTTAATCACATGTTCATCAATCTCGTGGATCGCTACCGGCAATACGACCACACTGGGTATAGCGAGTGCATTTCCCTTGGAGGTTGCAAAGCTCCAAGAGACTCTGAGACTTATCTCCACCATACCCCAGCGTCGATTCCGGTGACGTCTCACGGATTCTCCACAAGGACATTTTCCATTCATCAATCTCTCGGATCATTACCGGCAATACGACCACTCTGAGTATAGCGAGTGCATTTCCCTTGGAGGTTGCAAAGCTCCAAGAGACTCTGAGACTTATCTCCACCATACCCCAGCGTCGATTCCGGTGATGTCCACGCGGTAAAAAGGGAGATGCACGATGAAGTTATCTCAGGTTGGTATCTCAATAAATCCACCTCTAAACACAGGTGCTCATGCTGATACTTCCAATCATACCTAACCGTATTCATCATGCAAAACCCTCGGCTCTCACATCTCACTTAACCAAGTTCAAGTTATTAGGGCAACCAGATTAAGTTTTAGCCAGAGCTAAACATGACACACAAGCTCACCTAACATGCTAGTTTCAAGGGTTCCGACCCTCACATATAAACAAACAATCCAACCACTAGCATAAATAGGTAAGCACATGAAATGATAATAACAAGATGCAACAAGCTCTGCTTGCCTTGGTCACAGGGTTCCTGATCTTGCGTTGAATCGTGAGCCTGGTGGTCTTCTTCTTCGAGCTCTATTGCAAGCAATGCGAATACCGGAAACAAAATGGTAAAAGAAAAGCAATGAGTCCAGCATGTATGCATGAGGGATGATGCTAAGTGCAAGATTCTAAGATGGCTTATGGGTGATAGAAACCCATTCGTAACAAGAATGCACTGGTTTGGAGGGGTAGAGATGTGGTTATAACCCTAACGATGCATGCATATCCGATTATCTTCGATTACGAGTTCGAGTTGAAAATTACTACATATAATAGGTTGTCATGACATAAAATGGTGGTACTTCAGAAGGGCTCTACGATACGAAACTAACGCATCGGGGCTTACTCAATTTGGAGCTAGCACCACCAGTATACGACTAATTGAAAAACGACGCTCAAAAGGGGATGAACTAACTCAAATTGAATTTGGTTTGTAGTGTAACTGTTCAAATTAAAATTTTGTTTCAGTCAAGATGTAGGAAATTTTACAAGGTTTCTGAATATATAAAATTTGTCACAATCGGAGCTACGGATCGAAAGTTACAGCGTTTCAAAGTTTGTCGGAAACCCTACTCCTTTTCTCTGCGAAACCCTAATTCCTAGGCGTACCCGAGCAGCCCACACAAAGAAACCTAACCCTAACGTTGACTAGCTGACAGGTGGGTCTGGGTGGCAGGGCTGACTGGGCACGGGCGGCACAGTCAGCCGCTGACGGGGCATGCCCAGCCAATCGGTGCTTGCCACGTTTTCTCTCCTCCCCCCCTCACTCTCTCCCATTTAGCTGAGGTGGCCGGCGCGTCCGGGAGGAGGAGCTCCTCACCGGACCTCCACCGGAGGGTGGCCGGGAGCCCTAGAGGCCATGGCGGCTTGTGGGAAAAAGGCCAAAGCTCCGGGAGCTCACCCGGGTGGTGTTGCGCAGCTGTAGAGGAGCCGACAAGGACGGAGGGAGGCCGGCGACGAGAGGAACCACGGGGAGCTTCGGTGGCGGCGACGGGGGGGTTCCTCCGGTTGCTGATCTGAGAAAAGAGAAGGTGGGGGAGATTAAGGGAAGCGAGGAGCAACTCGGGAGCTAGAAAATGGGAGGAGGGGAGGACCGCGATGCTCGCGGGAGCTCGTCGGAACCGGCGCAGGAGGTGAGGAAGAAAATGGCTTGGAGCTCGGGCACGGGAAGAAATTAGGGGAGGGACTAGGGTTAAGGGAGAGGGAGGAGCAGCCGGTCCAAACCGGGCCTTAAATAGGGCGGCCGGTCGGAAGCCACGGTGGCCGCGCCGCCCCTCTTCCCCAACCGGCGGCGGTGACGTGGGAAGAAGGAGCTGACGGGTGGGGCCCGCGCGGCTGAGGAGGGGAGATGGCGTACAGCCCCGGGGGCGTTTTCCAGAGGGAGAGGCGGAAAAATGGGGGAGAAGGCGGGTTTTGGGGCGGTCGGGGTTAATGGGCCGGCCTGCTTTGGCTGAATGGGCCTCAGCCCATGCGCTGGGTCCTTCGTTAATTTCTTTTTCCCCTTTTTTTTAAACTCAGCTGAGCTCCTTTTAAATCAAATGAGCATCTAAAATAGCTCCAAATGATGTGAAAATTTTACAGGATGTCCATGATTAAGTTTAGAACCTACCATAAAATTTTGAGGTCTTTTGGTGCTGATTTGACTTGATTTTAAATTTAATTTCAAACAGGGCTCAAATTTGGGTTTGAACTGTAGCTAGGTCCTATAGACCTCCAAAAATTCTAAAATTTTGCATGTGACTAAGGTTCACATTTTCAAGGCTAAATATAAATCTTTGCAACCTTTTATCCATTGAAATTTTGTCTAGCCTTTGAATTACATTTTAGTCCTTTTGTAATTTCATCCCTACTTCTCCAATTGAGTTAGCAAGACTTTAGGGTTTGTGGGACGAAACCTTGGGAGGGGGACCTTAGAGGGATGACCCCACCAGGGACCCTAATCTTCCTCCACCTGCTGTCGATAACTTTGATATTTGTTAATCCAAATAAGTTGATTGGTGTTTGCTAAATTAACCACCGAGGATGAGATATGTACATATTCTATAAAATGTGATCATATCAGTTTTAAGTTTAAACAAGGTGTGTGTGCGGGGATGATGGTATGACTGCATGCATGAAATGCAAAACCTAATCAGCGAATTAGAACTGGGTATTACAAATGCTTTTCAATCTACTATCGTATTATCAATAAAGACTTACTTTCCGCACAATATGCAACCTAGGCTAGTATGTCTCCTTTGAAAATAACCCCTGCATGAATATATATATCCGTTATACATCCCCTGCGGGATTGCTCATGAGTACATTCAATGTACTCACCTGGCTTATTGATTTGGCCAGACGAAGAGGATTACTACTCCGAGGATGATAACGACTACGAAGGCTAGGGCTTACCCCAATTGGTTGCCTGTCAGGTATGGCACACTGATGGGCGCCATCCACGTGTATCTTATCTACCGCTGCAGAACTCTTTGAATTCGGCCAATAGGCTAAGTGTGTAACCTAAAGACCTCACCGGCCTATGTATCAGACTATGTATCGCTGTATGATTGTGATATTCAAGGCAACTTGTGTGTACTGACTATTGATCATGGGACCAATACAATAAACATGATGGTCTATCCAGTCCTTAAAACTGGGTACTCCACGCGCTCCCTTCTTGAAGGCCTCGTCTTGGAGCCTTGACCCTTCGGTTGGCGGCAAGGGCGGCGATGACGAGTCTAACAGAGATTTGGCTGGTGGTGGAGCAGCCAGCATGGGGCCGGTAGTGGCGAGGCCGTCATTAGGGCGATGATGGTTGCGACTTCGAGTTGCACTGGTGTGGCTGGCATGCGGATGGCCCTAGGTAGGGATGTCATCGTCCTCTTCGAGTTGGCCTAGCTCTGCTACCCTTCAGACTTTCTTCTCTCTCAGGCTTCAATGAGATCGGCGAATATGGCTGTGGCGGACTTGGTTTTGGTGCTATGAATAGGGAGGTGCTCCTCAGAAGTACTGCTACGGCAAAGTCAGAGTCATCGGATCCTCGGTGTGATGGGTGATGATGATGAAGAGACTGGCAGTGTCGGCGAGGGGTTCTCTCTGTCTGTGTGTCATGTTAGGTCGGCTTTGTCAGTGTGTTCGCTTCGTCTAGCTTCACTCTAGACCTAGTTTAGCTAGGTGGCTTATCTGTTATCAGGGTTTTTGTAATACCCAAAGT
>JAGXJF010002840.1:0-32225 GCA_019208055.1 Stipa capillata | reverse complement strand
GTACCTTTGTACCAAAAATCATAATGGACGGTCAACCGTGGCAACGGTTGATTTCGATATGTGTATAGCCTATGGGACCCACACACTCTAATAAGTTGAAAGCTTGATTTGACTGGTAGAAAGTTTATTTTGTTTTTGTAGAAAGCTGAGGTATAAAGGAGTTGGATGCTTATTTTGTTTTGATTTTCAAGTTGAAAGTTTGATTCAGACAACTACAGAAAACATATTGGAATTAACCGTGCTAATGGTGCACTATTAATACTGGTGCCCCTTTGTACATATTAAGCCAACACGGCATGGGCCATTGCCAATGAAATCGGTAATTGGTTACACTACTAGAGAAAAACTCATCGCACACGGGTAAAAAAGCTCATCGCATACGGGTTTCCAGCCCGTATGCACTAGCCGGTCACTGATGTGGGGTGCACATCGCACACGGGTCCAGAGCCGTATGCGATGATATGCACATCGCATACGGTTTTTTTAGTTTGGCCCGTGTGCGATGTGCTCCATACAAAACGGGTTATTTAGGTTAGGAAAAAAGCCAAAAAATATTGTTAGACACGTAGAACTCGCCTGTTTTATGCCCTCTACAACCATGCACGCGCCACGACGTCACAAGTCACGCGATTCTTCGCGCGAAATACGCCCGCGTGTGGTTTTGGAGACTCGAACGCATGACCTCTTGCTCTCGCGCGAGCCCACCTAACCATCTCACTCAAACACAGTCTTATGACTAGGTAGGATATCTATTCCTTTTGACCCTTTCAATCTAAATTTTCTGGCTAATATTTAGATATTTAGATGGCTCCAAACAAGAAACTTGTCAACTATAAAGTTGTAGATCTCGTTGAGAGCTACAATTTTTATATAGATATTGTCTCCATCCAACTTAATATGAGAAAGTTACGAATTTCTGAAAACGAGACATCGCACATAACAACCGTGTGCGATATGCTGTGCGATGTGCCTCATTCCGGCTAATATTTAGACATTTAGATGGCTTCAAACGAGAAACTTATCAACTGTAAAGTTGTAGATCTTGTCGAGGGCTATATTTTTCATATAGACATTGTCTCCATCCAACTTAATATGAAAATGCTACGAATTTCAGAAAATGACATCGCACACAGTTGTTTCCTAACAACCGTGTGCGATGTGCCTCATTCCGGCTAATATTTGGACATCTAGATTGCTTCAAACGAGAAACTTGTCAACTGCAAAGTTATAGATCTCATCGAGAGCTGCAATTTTCGTATATACATTATCTCCATCCGACTTCATATGAAAATGCTACGAATTTCAGAAAACGACATCGCACACAGTTGTTTCCTAACAACCGTGTGCGATGTGGCTCCTTCTGGCTAATATTTGGACATCTAGATTGCTTTAACGAGAAACTTGTCAACTGCAAAGTTGTAGATCTCGTCGAGAACTATAATTTTTTATATAGACATTGTCTCCATCCAACTTAATATGAAAAAGTTATGAATTTTCACATCGCACATGGTTGTTTCCTAGCAACCGTATGCGATGTGAGAACAACCGTGTGCGATGTGAGGCATACGGTTTTTCAGAAAAAATCATGTGCGATGTGCCTCATATTGCACACGGGCCAATTTACCGTGGCACATCACACACGAGCCTGAAATAGTGACCGTGTGGCGATGTTCACATTGGTGACGGGTTGTTTTGTAGTAGTGTTAGTAGAATTACAGTAGCACTCTACTAGAGTATACAACATCAAAGAATAAGATAATAGGCTGGTATATTTTCCTATGCCACACTGGACACAACAAATGATTGAGTGTGTGCTTCGTGGACCAATTTCCTTTAGTCTCCATCTTCCACGCCTAAGCAAAGAGATACCTACTATAGCGACATGCGTCGGATACGTAATGACTTCGAGGGGCTTGTTCGACAACTAAGTTTTATTCAAGTAAATAATTTTATTTTTATAGCGACATGCGTCGGATACGTAATGACTTCGAGGGGCTTGTTCGACAACTAAGTTTTATTCAAGTAAATAATTTTATTTTTAAGTTGCATCAATATCTAACATACTTAAATGGTTAGCTTATCTTTTGAGCTAGTTATCAAGCATATGGCTGTTGGACTGCTATACGTCTCCTACCCTACACCGTGAAAATAAAATGGCACCTTACGCTGGTAATGTACCATAGGTTATTTATGTTATTTTGGTACCTCTGCATTCAGCTCAAACTTTGTTAGCAAAAGCTGTTAGTAACATTAATTAATCTCTCGATAAATAATCCATTTTCTATTAGAACTAAGAAATTAGACTACTAATCAATCCGGTAGACTACTAATCAATCCAGCGTCCAAGAGCAAGATATAGCAGAGTAGTTTTCTCCTATAGCCACGCATAAAAAACAAATTAATGATCAGGGAGTGAGAACTGTGTCTCTTCACAAGGAGGAAATTAAATGCACACGTATATAGGATACCTCTATTAAGCTAAAGCAGGTAAAGTAAATACATGCTGTGTTGGCAGCATACTAGTGGCTGGGACAGCCTAGTCTCTACGTGGACTCGTGCATGGCTACCGAGGCGAGAGTCAGCTCGTACGCACGTGTCGTGTAGAGGAGAAAACCAAATAGCAGTAAACCACGTAGCTAGCCAATTCACATCACTTAGGGGCATCTTCCCTTAGGAAACTAGAAGAAAGCCAAGGAACCTTTTACACGTCGTAGGGGCAATGGAGGGTAAGGGCGAAGGGTCGTTCCGGCCAAATAAATTCACCTATGTGTAAATAGGGCAGTGGTACTGCTGCCTGAACGCACAGCATCGAGAGGAAAAATACTTGGGGGGAGGAGGGACGAACGCAGTTTTTTTACTAGTACCTGACCGTCCATCTATTATCTAAACCGTCCAAATGCTTTGAGATTTATGAGAAATATTTGATTTTGCATTTTAGTCCCTTAACTATTGTGATATTCTATCTTTCCTCAATCCTTATCCCACCCAGGCATCAGTTAGCTCTCACTGCTCCCCACCGCTCTCTCTTTCTCCACGCCGCTGCTATCGGGGAGGCTCCCCCACGCTCTAGCCGGATCCGGTTTCCCCGAGCCTGCCTCTGCCGGATCGCATGGCGTGTCACCGCACCAGCGCCGGTAGCGACCGAGGAGGCATCCACGGCCGTGGAGATGACGGACAGGGGTGGAGGATGCCGAGGAAACGGCAATGGTGCCGCTGATTTCGCTAGATTCCGTTGTGCACCGCCACACCAACGCCGATAGCGACCTGTGGCGCCGGTTTTAGGCAGGATAAACCCTTATGTTTACTCGTACTAGTCCCATGATCAGTGGCTAGTACACACAAGCACTTGATAACATCGTCATACAATACCGAGTCCTTTATTACACAGATAACCATTATGGTCTTAGTTCATACAAACCGGGCCTATTGGCCGAATTGATATAGCAGCAGAAATGAAATACGTAGTAGTTCGCTCATCAATATGCCTAACCACAGACAACTGACTGGGATAACGCCCTAGCCCTCCTAGTCACTGTCGTCGTCGTCAGAGTGATACTCCTCCTCATCTAGCCATATCAATAAGCCAGGTGAGTACTTTGAATGTACTCGCAACCAATCCCACAGGATGGTAATATGGAAATATTTCATGCAGTGGTTGTTTCAAAGGAGTAGCTATATTCTAGGTCACATGTTGAATGAAAAAGTAAGTTTTAAGGTAAATACAGGGATAGTAGATTTTTGAAACAGTTTTGGAAATCAGAAGTATTTCAAGTAACCTATCATCTCATGAGGCAGTCCCTGCTACCTCCTTTTCTTGCCTCAATCCAACATTCCTGCATATCATCATCTATAGCCTGAGGCACCAGTCCGTACCACCCCTGGTAGCACGACTGGCCCCCTTCCTTCTGCAATTCCTTGCTACCCACCGTGTAGCTTAAATTGCACTCTGTGGACACATCATGCCCACGTCTTTAGTCCCTTTCCCAGGTTTTTACAAATAAAACTCAGTCTAACTAATTTGTGGCCTTGCCAGTTCATGTCCATAACCAAGAACGCGGCTATTCGAATAGTTTTTAACACTCTACAGAGGTTGTACGGCTTTACCCACAAGTTGTAAGTCCCCCTTGTTGCCGAGCGCTACGAATACACTTCTCGAAGCGTATCGGCAGGGCTATTACAACGAGACCTTTCGTCCATGTTTGTACCGGAGCTGGACCCGCTAGATAAGATGTACCCAGTCCTCGCTTGTGCTCGGTGATGCCCGACCCCACAACCCGAGGTGGACTTACCTTTGTGTTGAAGCTCTACCCACGTATCACGTGGAGGCCCACAGGGAACCTCTACCCACATATCCCATGGAGATCCTCTTGGGATGCCAATCTACCTAGCACACTCTTCCTACTGCCCACGGGTCCAGACTCTAATACTCGACGGGGTAATAAGCCAAGTCCTTCCCATAAAGGCCATGTGGACGTACGAGGTGGAACTGGTTTAGCGGCACTTAGGCTCGGTCCTTGGTTGATTCGAGCGAGACTCCATATTTGTCCTGCGACAACCAAGCTACCACCTGCTACTTTAACATCCCCACACCGCCCTTACCATTCTCACCCGAATCAAAATCATTCTTTATTTTATTTGGGGTTTTGGCAAACATTACTTTTAAACAGTCACCTCGGAAAGTACTTACAATCCGAGGGTTTTAATCCCATGTCCGAGAGAGTTTGTGTGAACAAAAATCTGATTTTTAACTATAGCAAGTCTAAGGATGGCTAATGTCTATAACCTTATTATTTTGCCGGTTGCGTGACAACCGACTAACTATGACTAGGGTTACAAGGGTCGGATTCTCAGACCTATGTCATATGCGACTACTGGATATAGCTAGGTCTAACATAAAATATCGTTGATACTCACATAGCATGCAAGGTTTGTAAACAAAATACTTAAGTTTCACACATATGGGATTCAACATGATCAAGATGGGAATGCTTGCCTGGCAGTTCTTGTTCCTGTTCCTGACGCGGGGGTGAGTCCGGTTCCTCCTGGCGCACGTATCTCACTCCGTCAATTACACATCGGAATAGCGTCGAATAAGAAGCAATCAAAACAACTTTAGCAAATCCAGATGATATGCATGTTCAAAAGAGGATGATGCTATTAGGGTGAGGTAATAAGGGCTTTGGTTTTAAGGTGGTCGAATTAGGGTTTAGGCTTTCGGGAGGCAGATCGATGTTTCAACCTATACATTATTAAACTTATGAGTACTTCTAGACGGAGCCTAGGAGGAGTATGTATGGACCTAAGGTTGACGGCAGGATGCCAGGGTTTCAAGTCTCAGGTCAAAGAAAGAAAAGGAATCCTTGTGCCAGAGATATACACGTCATAAAATGAAGGTCCTCTGTGAACGGAAAAACATGATGCTTAAGACCCTACCCCAGAAGCCATTTGTTTTGCTGATCTATTGGGGTTATGGACATTTGGTATGTTGGCAGTGTGCAAGGTTTATTTTGGGGCTGCCCTAGTAATGACATATATGGCGTATATGTTAAAGAAAAGAAAAAGAATGTCCTAAATCTAAACCCTACTGCTACGGCTTTAAAATTGCTTCAAAGTTTAAATTCCTTTGAACCAAAAGCTTCTATTTCTTCTTAGCTTTCAGGGACCGGAAAGAGATTTGCAAAAACCGGTCATGAAGGGCCTAAACCGGTCGAACCGCGCAGCAGCCGGTTCTGAACCGAAACCGGACTTAACCATTTTACGCTTTCTGTGCTGGACGTATTTTACGTTTTCTGAGTTGTGAGGGCGGAAATGATGCGGGGCACGGCCACTTAACCGCGGATGGACCTCACTCTTACCTAGGCCCGCACGTCATGGGGTGGGGGTCACTCTTACCTGGCTCGGGTTCCTGTCGGTGGGTAGGGACCGGTTGGCTTGAGCCCACCGCCCGAGTCGGAACGGAGAGGGCTGCCTGTGTTGGAGCTCCGGCGTGACTTGGGGAAAACGGGCGGTGGCGGGCTACTGAGAGATTGCGGCTAAATTTTGAAGGGGAAAGTGAGTGCGGATGCCTAGGCGCTCTTCAATTGCTTTGAGGGGGTTTGGCTCGGGCGGATTTGAGAAACCGGTGGAGGTCCGGTGCTCGGTTAATGGCGCAAGGCGGTGAAGCTCGGAAGGGTTCCTAAGAGGGGTTCCAGGAAGAGGAGGAGGGCAAAGCTATGCAGGAGTGGAGCTCGTCCTACCATTTTATAGGACGGGGTGCTAGTCATGTTGTGTGGCCGTCCTTACCGGTCGAACACAGCGAAGGAGGTGCTCCCGAGGATCACAGAGAGGAGTTGAGATGAACAGGGACCGAGGGGATGTCGTGGTGCTTGACGACGGGGTGGACGGCCGGTCAATCGATGAACGGTGCGGGATGGGGAACGACAGGCAGCGCCCTTGCCGCTGCTTGGTGCCACTGTGGCATGGCCAGGGCGCGGCTGTGCGTGTACCTGAGCGGCATTGGCGCGTCCTGGCTTGCTCGGGCGCGTGTGGACATGTCCGTCGCACCAGTGGACATCTACCCACGTATACAATGGCTCCAGGGAAGTTTGGCGCCGAATAACACTGTACAAGTCGGATGTCTGCGCATGCCAACGCGTGGCTTGTGGTGTCAGTGATTACAGTTTGAATGGAAGTGGACAAGGTGTGCTTGGCTGGTGAGAGTAATGAAGTGGATGTGCTGATTTGACAGAAGAGGAGTTCCATAAATTGGTTTGGTGCCTTGTCCTTGGAGTTTGCTCATCATTTCATGTGGAAAACCATTTTCAGCACAGGCGTTCGATGCTGGTTGTTCTAAATTTTTGAACATGACATGCCCATATTTTTATATATTTGCACCCCTAGCGATGTGAGAATCATTATAGAATTTTATCACCATTTTCTGAAATTTATTTCTATGGGTTGTAGTTCAATGCGCATTTTTACCCTAAGGTTAGTTAATTCCATATATAGTTATTTTTGAATTGGGCATTCCTACTTTATGTTATATTTGGGTTGGGGATGATATTAGGTCATCCCATGAATTTTCCTGGAATTTTTAGAAAGGTCGAAGGGTGATAAGTCACTCGATTAGGGTTTTGGTCGAAATTGGATTTATTAGCAATCGCGGAATCGGGGCCTAGAACCAGGGTTCCGGGGCGCGGTAAGGTGGGAAGGAGATATGAGGGATCACGGGAATCCATCCATCTTGGCTCGGGACCACTCGAGGGCAGGGTGACGTTAGTGTTGGTGCGTCAGTGTATATGGTGTAGCTGTCGAGTTTAAGGGGTGTTCCCGCGTTAGGGTTTATCCCTGTATACTGTGCGTGTGTGGCGTGTTCGTATATGATGAATCCATGCATGGTTGGAAATATCCTAACTATATGCAAGGTCATGCTGGCATGCAGATTTCGAAAATCAGGGTGTGACAAACCTACCCCCCTTAAATCGAATCTCGTCCCCGAGATTCTACATACTGGAATAGATGATGGAACTTATCTAACAAGAAATCCTCTCGTTCCCAAGTGGCTTCCTCCTCCGTGTGGTTATTCCATTGAACTTTGTGAAACCTGATACTCTTGTTCCGAGTCCGTCGTTCAGTACTTTCCAAAATCCTGGCAGGTTGCTCTGTATAGGTGAGATCCTTATCAATGCTTAAGTCTTGGTATTGGACTTGCTTCATAGGCGGCTCGAGATATTTCCTCAGCTGAGACACATGGAAAACATTGTGAACTTCTGACAGCTCCGGGGGTAGCTCCCAATTGATATGCCGCCGGATCCCGTGGTGCGCCGGCACGGCGAGGGGAACATTTACCGATGACTGGAGCACTGCATGGTGGCGCCACCGCGGCCACTGTCGGCGTTTGGCCAGGCGAGCCCGTTGATGTGGTTGTAGTGAACTGTAGATCCGGTGAATGGATTGATCCGGTGCATTTTTTCTCCCTTTTTTTTAGATTTGAACCCGCTGCATTTTTTTGTTCATGATCTGAATGTTGCCTTTCTTGATTATTTTTGGTTTGAAATTGCTGGTTCAAGAAGAAATTATTTGATAAAATTGTAAATGTTCAAATAATGCTCAAAGAATTCTAAATGTTCATGTTCAAAGATCGAAATGCTCAAAGAATTCTAAATGTTCTCTATGTTAGCAATTTGCGTATATATGATCCGAACTGTGAAGGTGTCCTTATTCTTGTTCATGTTAATATGAAAAAATATCCATGAAAGAAATTATGCATACAATTATGTATGATTTCTGTTTGGTTGTGAAAAGATATAAATGAATTTTTTGGTTAGTATCCGAAAAGTAGAGAAAATATGCATGAATGATTCAAAATGGTGACGAAATAATGCATGAGAATTTTGCTAATGATGACATAATGCACAAATTTATGTATGAGATGATGTACATAGAGTTTTGGGTTACTAACCAAACAAATATGTATTAAAAATATGCTTGATATTTTCTTGTTTCAATCGCAATAGAGGAGTATAATTTGTTGTGTGGATATTCATGAAAGTATGCAAAATGGTCAAGAAATAATGCACCACAATTTTGCATGATTTCTGTTCATGATCTATGCATGAATTTATTGTTTAATTATGATCTAAACGGTAGAAGAGTAAAATTGCTTGATTTTATTTTCTAGTAATCTGATCCAAAATGGTGAATAAATAATGCATGCAAATTTTGTTTGATTAATGAAATATGGAATAAACTATATAAGAATTTTTCTTTTTCCGTGAAGAACTATGCATAATATTTTTGGCTATTCTCATGCACGATATAAAATGGTGAAGAGACGATGAGGTGCAGAATAAGTTATGACATATAGATAAATTGAATTGGACTATATAGTGACATATGGATAAACTTAAGGATTTCTTTTGCAAAAGTTTAGCACGAATCTTGAAGTAATTTGTGTGGTATGAATAGTACATGGATGTTTTAGTACTAGTGGATTATCATCTTTGGAAGGGAGACAGAGGATCGGTGGATGGAGAACGTAGGGGAGAGAGAGAGGAGAGGGAGAGAGACAGAGAGAAGTGAACGGTCAATGCAGAATGCATGCATACACATGAAAGATTGGTGGCCGAAGAATGCAGGAGAGAGAGTGGAGGGAGGGAGAGAGAGAAGTGAACGGTTGATGCAGAAAATGCATGTATGCATACACATATTAAAGAAATAATATTATGATGGGATAGTCATTAACTAAGATATCATCTAGCCGCCGAGCGCACCCGCTGCTTGATCAATACCTGCACTAGCACCGGTAGAAGCATATACAAACAACGTCTAAGCACGATGGAGTTGATCGGAGAGATTATAAGTGATCATTAAGGACTAGAACCAAGCGCTGGTTAGACAGGCAAGTTGTTCATGTTAAATATCATGTTTTTATGAAATCTATTTTACCGTTGTTATTTAGGAAAGTATTGTTTATTATTCTCTTGTCTAGAAATATAAGACGTATGTGTTTCTTAAGATTTATCTTTAACCAAAAAATTTATCTAACGATACGTAGATTATGTGATACAAAATTAATACTATTAGATTTATATTAAAAAGTATTTTCTAATGATATCATTTGTATAAAATAATTCATATATGATTAGACTAATCATTGATCCAAATTAATTCTTTTTAAAATACGTGTGTCTTATATTTCTACATAAAAGGAATATCGATTATACGTCAAAATGACTGAATATGAGATACACGAACACACCACTGTGAAATATTGTTGGATGGTGTGCAGGTGCCAGTACGTGGTGACAGATCCGTGGGAGCCACCAATACGAGCCAAGCAGTTTACATGGACATTGGATTGGAAAGAAAATACTTTTTAAAAATAATAAATAAAATTGGTGTTTTATAAATAAATGGTTTTAATAGAAAGCATGGTGCTAGAATGTAATCATATTGTACCATTCACAGTTTAGGTATAGGACCTCAGGGTTCTCCAACGAAGGTAAGTCTTGTTCTGAGTAGGGTATTTGGTGATGGATCCGTAGAAGTGACCATACCAGTAAGTCAAGAGGTTGATCTCCAGAGTGTAAGAGCTCTGCTTTACTAGAGCCTGTATGTGTTCTAGTAGAGACTATCAATGTCAAAGTATCCCTTTTAAGAATATAAGAATGTAAAATTTCACCTCTGTGACCTTCGGGTTTGGAAAGTTTACTTTCATGTGTGGCACCATGATTTTTAAATGCTAATTAAAAGAATAACACTTCTAACGATGAAGCTTAATCCACTGCTTTTGAATTTGTTTTATTTTAGAAAGTAATTTATTTTGTTTACTATCTATTATTGTGTATGATCGATCAGTTTGATGAGTATGACTTGTCGTACTCACTTTTGTATTTACGTTTCGTATACAATCATGAAAATTGTAAGCACGCTGCCAAAGATGACAGTCACTCGAGAAGTAGGCTAAACCAGTTGGGTGGAAAGCGAATAGAAGATTTATCTATTCAGTTAAAAATGAAATGTATTAGCGCGCTTATGGCAATCGGTCTATAAGCGCACAGCGAATGTTATGCCTATGCCCTGTTTGGAGGCGTGACACACCGTCATCAGCTGCATCGTCACGCAGCTCGTCACCGTAGATCACGTCACTGGCTTGCCTAAGAACTGGACCGCATTCTAAAATCTGAGCTCTGACATTGATGGGATTGCATAGACTACGGGCTGCATCGCATTTACATGCATGCTAGATTTCCATGTCTTTTCGTTCAATCTGCACACTGCGTGTCTGCACAGGGCCATCGACCGGCGACTTCATCGACCCGGGCTTCGCTGCCGTGCAAATGCTTCTTAGGGGATCCCATGAGCTGGTTATTGGAGCTCACCGCGGACGGCGCACCAGCTGAGCAGCTTGACGCCTGCAGCGACAGCCTGTTGCCACTGTCGACGCTGCTGGCCGAGTCAGCGGCAACCTCCAGTCGCAGTACAGCCTGGCCATTGACAAGGTTGAACAGGGGAGATGAGATGAGGAGCAGCCGGCGCCGGACATGACGATTCCTCCCGCCAAGACGTGCGCCACGATGTGAGGAAGACGGCGCGAACCAATTTGGACCAGCGGCCACCCGATCGACGGCACTTCCCTCAATTCAGGCCAAGCTTAACCTCTGTGCACCGTAGACCCGACGCGGCCGCCGCCCTTGACCACCGCCAGTGACCTTCGGTGCACCTCCGCCCAGGACGACGGCGCAGGACGACACCCCACGACCCCTTTGTCCGTTTTGCGCAGTCGCCAGCGTCCTCGGTCGTTCCTTCTCCGGCGAGCCTGACCATGGCTGCCTCCTCGTTGTTGTGGCTAGATCGATCGAACACACGCGAACACGAGGACACCAGACGACACAAAGATTTGCGCTGCGTGCAACCTGCGCTCCTCTACAAAGCAGAATCCTAACAAACTTCGATCTAATCTCAGGCTGCGTGTTTGCCTCAGGCCGTGCCATCCCACGTCCAGCAAATCATAGCTCATTTAGCTAACCAAAGATATTATGGTTGCTACACAACTTATCTAAACATAAATCAAACTAAGTAGATAAGCAACAGGCCTACGTTCAACAAATCACCTCTTAAGCTTGTTGTATAGATCTAACTTCAATGAGATCGAGTTCCTATCTCATCTCCACGAATTTGACTCCATGTTATCATGCTTGAGTCGATAAAGAGTGCCACCCCGTAGTACTCTCGTGGTTGTCGATGTCCCGGCGAGATCACTGTCGTTGAACCCCACCAATGCGGGCTCTGAAGTGCCCGCCTTCTTGTAACAACACCCGTAGCCTGCTATTCCACCGATGTAGCGTAGGATCTATTTCACCGCCGCCTAGTGTGATGTACCCAATGCCTCCATAAACCTGCCCATGATCCCAACTACGTAGGTGATGGCAGGTCTTGTGTTGCAGAGGCACTAGTACAAAAATCATTTGTACAGACGGTTCGGAACACCCATGCGGGACGGTTTTTCGAACCGTCTGTACGAAAGAGTCTGTACAAATCAGGTTTGTACAGACGGTTGAAGAACCGTCTGTATAAATAGAAGAGTATAGACGGTTCCCAAGTAGAACCGTCTGCACAAATCGCGTATTACAGACCGTTCCCAACTAGAAGCGTCTGCACAGACGGAATACTGCAGACGGTTCCAACTAAGAAGCGTCTGCACAAATCGACTATTACAGACGGTTGCAAAACAGAACCGTCTACACTAATTATTTGAACAGTACCTCGAGAAAGTTTGTACAGACGATTCTGGATAGAGAGCCGTCTGTACAAACGCTTTTGAGGTGCTAGTGCAAAGCATTTGTGCAGACGGCTCTACGAGTAGAACCGTCTGTACAAATTCTTTGTACAGACGGTTCTAGATACAGAACCGTCTGTACAAATAATTTGTACAGATGGCTCTGTACCTGGAACCGTCTGTACTCTTGAGTCGCCCTGCCACAGTGCTGCCGCGGCAGCAGAAACGGCGGTTTCCGCTGTCGCGGCAGGGCGACGATGCTGCAGCCTGCTGCCGCGTCAGCGGAAACCACCGTTTCTGCTGCCGCGTCAGCGGAAACCACCGTTTCTGCTGCCGTGGCAGCAGTGCGGCGGAGCGACGGTGATGTAGCTGCTGCCGCGGCAGCGGAAAACCGCCGTTTCCGCTACCGCGGCAGTAGTGAGGCAGGGCATATAGTCATTGATCTCAAACTTTTTTATTTAGAAGCAAACAAAAACCATTAACCGTCTTTGAACATAACGGACCTCGTCACTCTGGAGCTCTTCTGTAGGAAACTTAAATGTCTGCAGAAGGAAACTAAAACACGTTAGGCATAACGTCAGAACGATGAAAAATGTAACTGATACGGTGTAATGACACTAACCTCCGGATCTACCGCACTAGAGCTAACGATCTGCAACATATATGTCGCGACATGTATCCACAGAGGTTGTTGCCCGGTGGCTGCTTGTGGCACTACAGAAAATCACGATTACGTGCAGGGTAATTTTAGTTTTATCGAATACATACTAGAACGTGCGAGGTCATTACTCATGGGCGAGGGAGGAATTATTACCGGGAAATGAAATCGGTGGGTTGGTTCGGTTTTTTCTGTTTTCGCAGGCCCCCCTTGGAAACGTACTTCTTTGACGCCCCATTGAGCACCCTCATCAAATCTGCGTAGTTCTCGGGTGGGTAGTCCCTGGAGTCGAAGTACACGACATGTAGACATTGTGGGTCGATACAAACGAGCATCCAGTAGAAGCCGTAGTTGTACGGTAGAAGAATGAGGCGCTTTGTACAGAGAACGAGCATGGCGTCCGTGATGTAATCCTCGACCTCCTTGTCCCTGTATTTGACCATTGTGGATATGACCACTTGTGGATCGAGGAATCCGATATTAGGATTTTCCGTCCTAGCCTCTTGAATCATATGTCTACACATAAGAGTAATATTATTGAAAGAGCATATCAATGAGTTAGGTAGTTCACTTAGCATAAACCGTGATTTAGAACACTCACAGTGTCCAGCACCTTAACAGGCTGACATCGAGGGCGTCGTGACGGTATAGGTCGGATAAATCCTTGAACTCGACGGTGAAGGTTCCACCTGGATGGAGGAAATGTTGCCGCTCGAACCTGGCGCTGATATTTTGAGGAAGCTCTCTCTCCTCGTTGGTCCTCTTCATGTAAAAGTCGTGCACAATCTGAGCTGCCCAACCGAGTCGTTCTAACTCCGTTCGTGTCACTAGCGGCTGCCTTTCTGTGTACACTCTTATCTCGGGTTCTTCTT
Organism: Stipa capillata; assembly: GCA_019208055.1. NCBI lineage: Eukaryota > Viridiplantae > Streptophyta > Magnoliopsida > Poales > Poaceae > Stipa > Stipa capillata. The sequence continues at coordinate 18,436 of JAGXJF010002840.1, read as the reverse complement.
GTACTTCTTTGCCCTTGGCCGAATTTCTGGTATTTCTGGTGGACCTACGCTGAGCTTGTGGACTCGACTTGGCGGCCTGTTGCCAAGATTTGCTGGACCGTTGAGATTGTGCTGAAGCGGATTTAACCTTCAGCGGAGGACCACGGAATGAGAAATCTTTACCGTCACGTACCGGAGACAGCGGCCGTGCAGGAGGTGGAGGGGCAACCAGGGAAATGTACTTCTTCAGCCACTAGATGAACGCGTTAACGGCCTGTCCCAATGTTGTGATGTCGTCCTCCAGGGGTACAGGAAGTGGGTAGGACGACATATTCGCGTGCACCATGTCCACTGTCACCTTCGCGTTACCCGCCGCTAGCGGAACTCCGTGCACAGTCGCCGATTGAGCTGGTGGGAATGCTAACCCCGTGGCAGCCTCAAGCATGTGATCCGAGCCAAAACTGCTGGCCACGAGGAGCTTGCACCGGACTGCCACCGTTATGTCGTCCACAGGATATTTGCATCTGCTGACATCGCCTGTAATGTCCTCAAAATGTAAGTCGGCGTTGCAGACGTCATCTGCAAAGTTGCCCTGAGGAGCTGCTTCATGTACGCCCTCATCATTCTCATTTTCCACGGATGAACAGCTACTCCAGCGCTGAGCATGTGGGGATGAGCCTGCGGGGCTGCGTTCAGCCACGGCGGCTTCATCCTCCTGCCTTAACTGCCGTACCCGTTCTTCGACCCTTGCATCGATCCTTTGTTCTAGGCCGGCATATATTTCTTCCATCAGCTCTCTTTTCATCCGTTCACGCTCGGCTGCCTCGCGCTCTGCTCTGTTTCTCCTCCGACTCTTGTATGAACCCGCATCGTCGGGGAATCCCAACTTCCATGGAACCGTCACCCCCACGCCACGCGTTCGACCCGGGTGCTCTTTGTTTCCCAGAGCCGAGGTTAGTATATCTTTTTCCCTGGCGGCTTGGAAAGTTCCTTGAGAGGATTTTTCTGACAGTCGCACGATGTTTTCGGCCACTAGCATGGTTTCGTGCTTCCTGAAGGCGACGATGCCATCAGTGGAGATGTTGGCCCTCGCGTGATACCAGTTCCGGGCCCGCCTCTCTGGGATCTGGGAGAACGGTGTCTCGCGACTCTCCTGCGATGCCCGCTCGTCCTCCCTTCTCCATTCCAACTCTTTGCACGTGTAACCACCGCTGCCGAGCCTGTGGGGGTGAATGTTGCATGCCTGCCGCGCCTTGTTTGCTTGACTCCGCTGCACAAATTCCTCCGAAGTGCACCTCTCCACAAATTCTGCCCATTGATCCTCCAAGTACCCATAAGTGTTCAGGTCCTGCTTGTAGGGCATAAGATCGTTCTTCACGTACGTGTTGTAAAGCTCGCTCTTGAAGGTCTTCCACGCCTTGCCCACCTTAGCTTTTACCTGTCTTTCCACCTCCTTCTCAGTACCTTCTGGGAAGTCGAATTGTGCTTTGATTGTGTCCCACAGGAACTCTTTCTCGCTATTCGGCACTGACGGCCAGCTGGCGTACGTTATCGGGACCTTTGTCCTCACAAGTGAAGCGCACGCTCTACGAAATGCCGCTTGAGCCTGCTGAGGCAATATGGGCACACCCTCATCACTGACATGCGTTATCATGTAATGACCCTTCGGCATTTGATTTTTGCCTCGCCCACCTCGCTTTCACTTCTGCCCATCTGTTCCTTCGGTTTGCTCATGAGACGAGGCTTCTGCATGTTGTTCAGCAACGGTTCAGCTGGTTGAGGAGACAAGTACAGCTCAGCTTGTCGAGGAGAAGATGCCGAAGACACTTCACGTTCATCTCCGGACGCCATCTTATAAGTTTATTCACTACGAAAGCACATAAATCCAAAACTATCAAAGTTCATGCAATATTTGTGACTGTAAGAATAATAATAAGAGACGCCGTGATATATGATATATGTGCATATTGCATGCAAAAGGAAGAAGCTATAGATCAAATGCACTAGCTTTTCTTTCCGTACATAACCAAGATGTTAGAATGTTTTGCCTGTACTAAGAGCCGTAACTAATTTCTTGATCTTGGCATCTTCATGTTGCTCCTGCTCGTAGTCTTCATGGCTTCCTTTGATGTATTCGGCTCCTCCTCTTGAGTTCCTTCGTTTACACATAGAACTTCTATGCATACATGATTTGAGTTTCAATTTAATTTACTCAAACGTTATTTACTGCTTGAAACTAAACCAGACGTCACATCAAGCGGTGGATCTACTTAACTAGGCAAGCAAACAAATGTACAAGCCTTACTGCTAGCTGCAATTGTGACCAAATCCATTAAGCATGGGCACTAACATACAGCAATAATATCATTTACAGATTTTGCAATGTTTTGGAGTCATAAAGATCTCCTGACGATCGAGCTGTTGGAGGCAAATACAACATGATCCTAAAGAAAATTTGGTTACAAAATGGGCAACCCCATTGCGTAGACATGCCTAGGACAAAACCAACAACTAAATACTCAAGAAATACTTAGGATAAACTATAGACCGTTGGTATCACTTGACCCCGGCTCATACACCTAGCTTCGGCGCCCGTACTACTGACATTCACACGCGGTGAGGGTCCTTCCGGCGAGGGCGCAGGGAAGGCACGCGCAGGATCTAGAAGCGGAGCGGGAGGAGGTAGACTAGAATAGGGAGGGGGCTTACCTGGGAATGCGAGGTCGGGGAGTCCGTCAGTCGGGGAAGTGGTCCGCCGGCGGCAGCGGCGGTGATGTGCGGCGGCGGAGGGGGCGGCTCAGGAGGTTGTCGGGAGTAGCATGGGTAGGGGCCCGGCGGGGAGGGACGCCGGCGGGTACGAGATCTTCGGGGAGGAGATCGTCGGGGAGGAGGGCTTCGGGAAACCGGTGGCGTGTGCGGTGGAGGAGCAGGGCGTGCGAGAAGATGTCAAAACTTAGGGCGAGAGAGTGGGAGTGCCAGCGCGGGTTTGGGAAGGGATGAGAGTTAGTAAAATACAATTGGTACTTATTAAACGGCAGTACAGATGGTTAGCAACACAGAACCGTCTGCAGTATTGTTAGTACAGACGGCTCGTAGTAGTCAGCCGTCTGTACTAATAATACTACAGACGGTTCGTAGTGTTGAACCGTTTGCACTAATATTGCAGGCGGGACGCCTCACCTAATTATGGTACAGACAGCTCGCGGTAGACGACCGTCTGTACTCTAATTGCAAATGGCTCTGTACTACAAGCCGTCTGCAGAGCCAACCTTCAGCCCCACTTGGTATTACATAATTGATTTATTGAGATAAATACATAAAATGCAAAAACTGACTTAAACTTGTAAAAATCATAGAAAATTCATAAGAACTCCAAATGAGTTGAACCTTTTTTGTACATTATATTTTAATCTAATCCCCTTTAACAACCAGTCCTTCTTGATGATCGACGCGCAGATAGCAAGTGGCCCCGATCGGTACACTACTATAGAACGGCCCATCCGAGACGGGCTGAAATGAGCATCGCAGACGGTTGGCCGGACCGTCCGAAATTGGTGGTCAGTGATGACACAGGTCATCGCAGACGGGTGGGAGGCCCGTCTGCGATAAACGTCATCATAGACGGGCTGACAAACGCGCCGTTTGCGATAATAACTCATCTCAGATGGGTGTGAGTTCGTAACCCGTCTACTATGACACAGAATCCCAGACGGGTTCAGTACCACCCAGTCTGGGATGACTTATATCGCGAACGGGTTTACCTTCCGACCCGTCTGCGATGGTTCTGAACAGAGGGCAGAGCACTACATCTTTTGTGGCTAGCCTCAGGAATTGCTAGCCATGCCCTCTGAAACAGCAGATATAAATTTCACATAACATTCACATATTTATACATTCACAGACACACTGAAACAATCAGAGTCTGATCACAATCACATATTTATACATTCACAATTGCTAGCTAGATAAAATCACAATTGGTAGCTAGAACTGAGTCACATTGCTGCTGCCAACAATATCGTAGATTTCAATGTTTAAAAGGAAAGTTGCAACAGATGTCTAAGAACAAATTAAAGATGGAAGACATTGCTAGCTAGTCTGCTAAGCCGCCACCGTAGAACTCGCCGTCGGGATTGATGATTTGTGTATGATGAAGAAGGCAAAAATCCCTCGAATGCGCTTGAGTTCAGCTTCATCAGACGTGTCATCTTCAACCTTCCACGCCTGTTGCTATCATAAAATCAATGAGGAGTAGAAAATTACAAAAAGTAAATAAACTCAAAATAATGCTTGCATTTGGGTATACCTCCTCAGCTAGTCTTCGCCTAACGAAACCCCCGACAACCTCCATGTGGTAGCAAACGTAGAATCCACATAGGTTTGTCCCCTTGGGTTGTTGTTTGCACTAAAACAACAACCAAATATACGTTAGCTAAGAAGAATCTATTATGAAGCATGTCAATATGCTATATTAACATAGTAATGGATATATGTATACCGGAAAGTCAAATTTATGTCGCAGCTTGGGCCCTTTGCCACTTATCCCTCCACGAGCTTTGTACTCGATGAACGCTTCGTCAAGTACGTCGCGAATCGGCCCAAAGTCGCGTGAAGGATCTCGCGAGGAATCAAGGTATACAACCCTGTTCCATTTTGGTATAAGTACGACCAAAACCCAATGGAAGCTGCATATATATAGACGTACTACCAAATCAGCTTTGTGATATATGTGTAATGGTGAAATTATAAGTATTGGATGCGATGCAACACTTACTCAGGGTTGAAGGGAAATACGATGTACTCTTTATCCTTTTGGGACAACAGTGCATGTTTAACATACTCCAGAACTGCATCTTTGTTGTCGCTAATCTTTGCCCAAGTCACCCTTGCCGGGTCAATGAACCCGATAGGTTCATTGGTAAGTCTGGCTTCGGTGGTGCATGTATCTACGCAAAATGGAAAATCATGTCACGGCTTAATTAAGTTGCATAGGTATGGAGAAAACTGATTGACTGAGAAGTTGTAGACTTACAATGTCCAGCATCTCAACAGGGTCTGCTCCAGGGCGTCGAGGTTGAAGAGTTTGAACAGGTCTTGAAAGTACAGGTAGAACAACCCGCCCATGTCCTGGTGGAAAAGGTGTTCCTCCTTGAAAGCGACCTTGACGCCTCGTGGCATGGTTTGGTCAGGCTCTAGGTTGTTCGTCGCCTTCATGTACCAATCATGCAACCTTTGACATGCCAGTGAGCTCGATATCTCCTCCGGCGTGACGAAGACTTGTCCATTCACGAATCGACGAGCCAGAGGCGCGAAAGGGAGATCATCCACTTTGTCCGGATCAAACCCAAGTTCTGCCACTGCAGCTGCCTTTGATTTTGGCTGCCCTTGGAAGTCCTACTACGACTCCTGCCCTTGCCGGCTCTGCTAGTCCCCTTAGAGTAGGTGTGCTTCACCGGTGAAGGAACTGGTCTCATCCGTAGCACCTCCTTAGTACCTATGGAGGTAGCGGCTGGTGGCTCTAGGAGCTTGACCGAAGATGAAGCTGGCTCATCAGCCCGTTGCGCTGCCGCTACTAGCTCCATGGGGGTAGGGTTAACCTCGGGTATCCTGGCTGGCTGAATGCCTGATGCGCTCTGAGAGGCAGGCCGCACTTGTATTTTGATGTCCCTCTTCGGCCACTGGATAAAGGTGCCAACCGTCTGACGCAGCACCGTGATCTCGTCATTTGGTGGCATGGGAAGCGGGAGCTCCTTGAAACCTTCAACCACGTCGTCCACATGCACCTTCTGAAAGGCCGGTGCTATGGGCCGACCATGTAGTAGAGTCCCTGGTTCCTTGGGATATGCCATCCCAAATGCAGCATCGAGGGTGACATCTCCGGCTACCCTTGCCAACAACGTGCAAGGAGTCGTCTCCTACAAAATTAGAGAGTATCTTGTTGATTAAGTCCAAAGTTATGTACTTGCTATTACAAAAACCATCTAAATGGCCCTTACCGAGATGGTGTCGCAGGGATATGTTTCACCCTGTTCGTCGGCGGATGCGCAGCTACTCTAAATATTTCCGGGGCTCACCATCGCTACGTTAGAGAGTGCAAGTTGAGCTCTGAACTCCTCCTTAAATGCCTCAACCTACCTCCTGACTTCCTCCTGAATTCGCCTCTCTAAATCTTCAGAGTCTCTCGTCGTCGTTGTCGACTGAGTTCGACTCCTCTTGGTGGCCTTCCTCCTCTCATACTCCTCCTCCGTCTCAGGGAATCCCTCTCTCCAGGGAACCGCAACCCCAACACCTCTTGTGCGACCTGGGTGCTCCGGGTTTCCCAACGTTACGGTGAGGAGGTCTTTGGTCCTAGATGATTGTGCTTCTTCATCATCATCTAGTGACCCTTGTGAAGCTATCTGCACCTGCAACGATCACGCGCACGAGTTACGTTACAAATGAAACCTCGTACGGTTCTGAAGAATTGTGTGTACACAGTCAGGTATATTACATGTGATCGACCACTTCCTGGTCAGCGGGGTTTGGAAATGTGGCTGAACCGCTCTGCGGATCTGGCTTGGCACGTGCTCTGCACCAGGAGGCGGCGCGGCCAGAAACCCACGCTGGGAAATGGAGGGGGTAAATTCTTCTCCATTGCCTCCCGATCCTGCATCTCCCATCTCGCCAAAGCACCTTCATATCCCATGCTTCCGAGCCTATGCGGGTGCTTGTTTCTTGCTTGAAGGGCCTTCTGCCGTTCACTCTTCACCACTTCTTCTGGCGTGGTCTTCATCTCAACAAATCGGTTGTTACACTTACTCGTCCAAGAAGCCGTACTTCTGAAACGGGCTCTCTCCCGTCCGTACGAACTTCGTCGTCAAGATGCTCTTGAACGGCCCCCACGCCTTGCCCATGGTCTTCATTGCAGCCGATCTCACACGTTGTTCGTGTTCTGCCGGGATCTCGAACCACCTTTTTACTTCATCCATCAACTCTTCCTCCTTCGCGGGGGTAATATCCTTCCAGTTCTCAATGGTAATGTTCACCCTCTCCCGCCCGAGTATCCCGCAGAACGTGCGGAACTTTTTCGCTACGTCATCCAGTTTCGTGGGCACACCGGACTTCGTAGATACTTGGGTGATCACCATACGTCGACTAGGGGGCTTCGACATTGTTCGGGGCTTCGAGTGGTTTTTTTCGCCTACTTCCTTCATCGTTGCCCGAAGTTGGGTTCGGCAACGATGAGGGCCCCGACGAGGAGTTAGAAGAAGAATGGGCATTTGGCATATCTGTGTAAACTTTGTATCACATTGGGTTAAGACAAAAGTGGTATAGATATATGCATATATATAGATGATATCCTATCATTTCTGATAAATAATAAAGAGAATATGAAAACAAATTAAATGAGTCCCAGTCATAAAAGAGTTGACCTGAAGCCATTGGTTGCTATGAGTTTGGTTATCCCAACTTAATTCTAACGCCTAATCAAACCTTTTTGCCCCCTAAATTAACAAAAAGAGTCCTTTCAGGTCAGTATGTTAATCTAGCAACCCAAATTAGCTTCTCTGTCAAAACCAATAAAGCTAGAGAGGATACCTAAAATTCTAGAAGAGAGCAACACACCCGGGAGGAGACAGAAGGTTACTTATTATAGAGTTACAATGCCAAAGAAGGAAGAAACCTTAGCTCAAGCAATCACACATAATTTCTTTTTTCTTATGTATTACACCGCTACTATGTAAAAGAAAAAGAAATTTAGAGTGTCGTGGGCCATGTATAACAGAGAAGAGAGAACGAGCCATCTTGAGATGTCTCAAAGGCATGTTACAAGAGAGCAGCATCATGAATTAAATAGCCAGTAGCTTTCTCTACCATTTCTTAAGTGGCATGGAGTAGCACAAAAGACATCTGCTATCTCAATTTTCGCCGTTATTCGTGATGATGAAGTCAAGCTCATTCAGATCCTATCAAACGATTCTAAAAATCAGGTGGAGTAATTAAAAAATGGAAGTAAGATGCTTCTTGGAAGAAGAATAATTTCCAGGGAAGGGGAAAAAATAAAAGGAAGGAATTGTAGGGGACAAAGACCAAACCATGGCACCATGCTGTGTCTGACCCTCTCTTCCTTCCTGTGGGCAAAACAAGCCGTAGTAGTAGTATAGTTTTAATCTGCTGCTGCGCTGCTATCTCTCTAATCTAATCTAATCCATCCAGAGAGATTCCAAATCTAAATAAGCAGCTCTGCAGAGAAGAGAAAGTGAGAAAGAGAATCCCTCTCCCCAGTGGACTTTCCAAACCTCGCAAGTTTAAACCTTCTCCAGTATAACTAGACCACATTTTCACTTGAATAAACCACTTGATACACCTTTTCACTCAGTAACAAATGCAGTACCGTAGCCAACAAATGCATTTCTCCGTGAAGCAAAATTGATAAGAGGGGCCAAATTACTTACTCGCGGCGCGGGCTCAGCCTCCTCTCCAACGACGGCGCGGGCTCGGCCTCCTCTCCGACGACGGCGCAGGCTCGGCCTCCTCTCCGACGGCGGCGTAGGCTCGAGCAGTGGCACGAGCGGGGGGGGAAGCGGAGAAGACGGTGGTGCGGGCTCGGGCAGCAGCAGCGCGGCGGGAACAGGTGGGCGGCACGGGAGAGGAAGTAGCTAGGGTAGAGATCGATTTGGAATGGGAAGCGCGGGGTCCGAAATTTTCCCAAGTGCTCGTATATGTAGTAGGGTCATCCCAGATGGGTTAAGTTATACAACCATCTGCAGTGACAATCATCGCAGATGGGTATAGTTCCAACCGTCTGCGACAACCTTTAATCCCAAACGGGTGAGTATGTTTGACCCATCTTTAATGACTTATATCGCAGACGGTGTTACCTGTTGACCCGTCTTTGATGACTTCTATCGTAGACGGTGTTACCTGTTGACCCGTCTGGGATAGGTGTTCACAGAGGGCATAACTTGTTTGTTTTGTGAGCTAGCCTCAGGAATTGCTAGTCATGCCCTCTGAAACAGCATACATATATTGAACAACATATTCACACTGAAACAATCACATTCTTGGAACTGATATATACATTCACATGTGCTCGCTGCCAACAATCACAAGAGACTGCTAAGTACATATATAGATGGAAGACAATGAAAGTAAATATCCAAATAAAAGTAATATCAATTAGTTACAATACTTGCTTCTTCCCTTTGAAAGTGAGCCCTTCACGATGATCGTTACGGTAGTATGACCTAGCTCCTTCCATGGTTTCAGCCTCGAAACTCAAATCTCTGGAATAATTCTCAGTGAATTCGTTGTAATCATCCTCGTCAACAACGTTGTCGACTCCTATGATGCTTCTTTTTCCATTTCTAACAAACATGCCACCTCTTGCTTGACGGATCCCTCATATAGAATATCTGATGAACATGCTTGGCGAGGACGAATGGTTCAGTATCGTAGCCAACACGGCTCAGGTCAACAGTAGTCACATCGTATTCATCGGTCTTAATGTGCGAGAGGTGGGCCCAACGACACCGAAATATTGGGATTTTGAACTTGAAGTAATCGAGCTCACAAATCTCCTCGATAAACCCGTAGTAACAGTGTTTATGACCGGCAAAATCGATAGCATCGACCCGCACACCGCTGTTTTGATATGTGCTTTTTGCATCTTGAGTCTTCGTGTAAAATGTGTATCCATTTATGTCATATCCTTGATATGTCCGGACTGTGAAGTACGGTTTCTTTGACAACCATGTCAGCATTTCATCAGATGACGACGTGGTGGTGATCCGGTCTTGGAACCATTGGTTGAATAAGGACATATGTTGTTTCTTGATCCATGCTTTGCTTTTTCTTGGATTTTGATGTCGTAGCATTTCCATGTGTTCATCGATGTATGGCGAAACCACCGAGATGTGCTGCAAGACCATGAAATGAGCTCGAGCATGATCGTCGCGATCAGGAGTGATGGATTTAGCTCCGAGGACCCCGGTACCATGGAGCCTGCCCGCGTGTCGTGATTCAGTAGACCTATCAGGTTGGCATGCGGCATGTAGTCCAAACAGAACTCAACGACCTCTTCGGTGGCATAACCTTCCACAATGCTTCCCTCAGGCCACGAGCGATTTCGTACATAGCCCTTCAGAATTCTCATATATCTCTCGAACGGGTACATGCTTCGTAGGAACACAGGACCGCACATTTTGATCTCTCTAACTAGGTAAGTCATGAGGTGCGGCATGATATCAAAAAATGACGGGGGGAAAGTACATCTCGAGGCGACATAAGACAACCACGAGCCTTGCCTCTAGAGCATCCAGTTCAGGTATACTTATCGCCTTCTATGATATTCTATCGAAGAATTGACATAGCATTATGATTGTATCTCTGACATCACCAGGAAAAATCCCTCTAATAGCAATAGGAAGTATCTACGTCATCAAAACGTGACAATCGTGAGACTTCATGCCAAATAATTTCAATTCCTGCATTGAAACTAGCTTCTTGATGTTGGCGCAGTAGCCGCTTGGAACTTTCACATCGTGCAAGCACTGGCATAGCTCAATTTTCTCGGCTTTAGAGAGTGTGTAACATGCAGGTGGGAGGAAGGTTTTGCCTTTGTCGGTTTCTATCGGAGCTAACTCAGGCCTGATGCCCAGTTTCACGTAGTCTTGACGTGCCTTCACACCATTCTTTGTTTTATCAGGGATATTAAGCAAGAGTCCAATTAGGCTGTCAAAGACGTTCTTCTCTACATGCATGATGTCGATACAGTGGTGAACATCTAGCTCTTTCCAGTAAGGCAAACCCCAAAATAGTGATTTCTTTTTCCACAGACCCTTCATTAATTTACGCCCCTTTCCAAGAAGAAACATCAACATTTTCAACCATTATGTATACCTATCTCCCGGTTAAAACTGATGGAGCCGATCCCTCTTCGATGGTTCCGTCGAACTCAGTAGCCAAGTTGCGGTAAGGATGATTTCGGCGCAAAAACCTACGGTGCCGCATGTATACGGTTTTGCACGATTTCTCGAGATACAAACTGGCCGTATCTTCCATGCATTGACCACAGGCTGTTGCTCCTTTAGTACTCTGGCCGGATAGGTTACCGTACGCAGGAGAGTCATTGATGGTGCAAAATAGCAAACCTCGTAGGGTGAAGTTCTCTCTCTTGTCTGCATCCCACGTCTCCACGCCCTCGTGCCACAATGTTTCTAGATCCTCCTTCAGCAAAGACAGGTACGTATCTATGTCATTTCCGAGTTGCTTCGGGCCTTCGATCAGCATGGCCAACATGATGTACTTCCTCTTCATGCACAACTAGGGTGGGAGGTTGTACATACAAAGAGCCACAGGCCAAGTGCTGTGACGACTGCTCATGTTACCAAAGGGATTTATTCCATCCGTACCCATCCCGAACCGTACACTTCTAGAATCCGCACCAAAATATGGAAATTTCCTGTCGATGTTTCTCCACTGGATGGAGTCCGCTGGGTGTCTAATCAAGTCATCAACTTTCGGCCCCTCCACGTGCCACCGCATTTTCCTTGCATGTTCTGGATTTGCTAACAGACGCTTCAGGCGAGGAATGATCGGAAGATACCATACAATCTTGGCCGGAATGCCGGTCCTCTCGTCATTGCCCTTGATGTCATTGTCCGTAGCATTGTTGCGCTTCTTGTATCGGGAAGTCTTACAAACCGGACAACCATGTAGTTTCTCGTACTCTTTACGGAAGAGAATGCAGTCATTTTTACAAGCATGTATTCTTTGTACATCCATTCCTAACGGACAGAGAATCTTCTTAGCTTTGTATGTGCTTTTGGCAACTCGTTCCCGTCGGGAAGCATGTCTGCCAAGAGTTGTAAAAGTGCAGTAAAACTTTTGTCAGCCCAACCTCCGCTTGCCTTCAGTTTGAGCAGTTCCAGAATAGCTGATAGCCGGGTATATTTCGCCTTGCAACCATGGTACAGTTGTCTCTCCGAGTCATCCATGAGACCCAGAAATTTGTCATATTGCCTGCCACCAAGGTCATTACCTTCAGCATTGCGCAACATTTGCTCGAGATCGTTTCATTGGTACGCATCTCCGCATCCTCTTCATCCGACTCAGAATCATCATCAGCCTCCGGATTCAACTCTTCGCCACTACTTCCTTCATCGCTCCCTTCCGTGTGTTCGCCGTGATGGATCCAATTTGTATAGCCAGCTACGAATCCCCTACGGATCAAATGATCTTGTAACTGAGTCGTGTTCTTGAACATCTTCTCGTTCTTGCAGTCATAGCACGGACAACACATATGACCAGACTTCCTACTCGACATATCATCCTCAGCCGCTCTTAAAATTCATTCACGCCACTAATATACTCAGGGCTCACACGGTTCGCATCATACATCCATCTTCGATCCATCGCCACTATGGCATACATATAAACATATGTTGATTTATTAATTATCTATGTGAGTCAAAATAAATATTAAACTCATCACTCTCTCTCACTTCTCTAATTAATTATGCGCAAAACCATCCAACCTAGAGCCATGCATCCAAGCATACGTATATATTACATCTAAACCACAATTAATAAACCATTCATCAATACCTACAAATCTATTAAACTAAAATTATCTTCTAATAGAATTCTAACATAAAGGCACTACATCTAGGGCTATATAGCAATTAAACTAACTAAATAACCAAATGTACTAACCTATTGGCACACCAAATCAATTATCTCCTTCCAATCTTCTTCTCCTCCCCCAAAATCGCCTCAAAATCGCCTCAGCCACCGCCACCAGCCTGACAAAATTTAGGAAACCCTAATAGATTGGGGGGATTGGATCTGTTATAAAGATGGAGAAATCATTCCAGATGGTTAAGCCACTTGAACCGCCTTTAATGACGACACATAGCAGACGGTTCTCAACATGCCGTCTCTCATGTTCAATCGCAGACGGTTGAGTCTACATCCGTCTGCCATAACCTGATACGTCGCAGACGGTTGGACACCTGAACCGTCTGTGATGGCGTTTTCCCAGACGGTCGGCTCTGACCCGTCTTGGATGACATATCATCCAAGACACCGGCTCCCGGGTAAACGTCATCACAGACGGCTTAGTTAGTCAGCCCGTCTGTAATGTATTATATCCTAGACGGGTCTCAGAGCCCGTCTGCGATGTGCCGTCCAGGATGAGCTGTTCTGTAGTAGTGGTAGTTGTTCTTCGTTCAGCCCGGTGCCGTCTCCGAGAGGGAACTCATCAAATTGATTGTACTCTTCTTCGTCCACGACATTCTCAACTCTGACAATCCTTCTTTTCCCCTGCAGGAGTACGTGAAGCTTCTGATTAGCCGGGTCTTGGACGTAAAATACCTGAACAGCTTGCTTAGCGAGTACAAATGGTTCATCTTTGTATGCGGCACGCTCAAGGTCCACTATAGTCATGCCGTACTTGTTGACCTTAACACTTGAGAGTACGACCCAGCGGCACCGAAAGAGGGGGATCTTGAAACGTACATAGTCCAGTTCCCAGATCTCCTCAGTGTACCCGTAGTATGCACACACCCCACGTTTGTCCTGGAAGGCATCTATGCGGACACCGTTGTTTTGTACCGTGCTCTTCCCATCCTGTGCTCTGGTATAAAAGGTGTACCCATTTATGTCATATGCTTCGAATTTCAGGATTGTATGACTTGGCCATCCTGCCAACCAGCCAATATTCTCCTCAGTTGAACTGTTAGTAATTCAGACCTTCAACGAGTTGTTGAAGCTGCGGTTGTGCTGTCTGGTGAGCCAAGCCTCGGTACGGCTTGGGTTCTCTCTGCGTAGCTCTTCCTTATGCATGTTGATATGTGGGGACACCTCAGTCATGTGTTGCAAGACTGTGAAATGGGCTTGAGACAACGTTGCGTAGTCAGCAACGAGTGATTCTCTCCCTATGGTCCCTTTGCCATCCAGTCTCCCCTCATGGCGAGACACAGGCACACCTATTGGTTTGAGCTGGTCCATGTAATCGATGCAGAACTCGACCACCTCTTCGGTTGTGTAACCTTCGACGATGCTGCCCTCGGGACGAGACCTGTTCCGTACGTAGTGCTTGAGAATTCCCATGTACCGCTCAAACGGGTACATCTGACGTAGAAATACCGGTCCATAGATCTTTATCTCTCTCACGAGGTGGACGATAACATGGACCATGATATCAAAAAACGACGGAGGAAAATACATGTCAAGATGACACAGTGTTTTCACCACATCGGCCTGCAAAACATCTAGTGCTTCAAGATCGATGACCTTCTGAGAGATTGTGTTGAAAAAGTAACACAGCCTAATGATTGTGTCTCGGAGATAGCTCGGCTGGATATTTCGGATTGCAACAGGAATCATCTGTGTCATCAACACATGGCAATCGTGGGACTTCATGCCAACTAACTTCAGATCTTCCATCGAAACAAGTTTCGAGATGTTGGCGGAGTAACCGGACGGAACTTTCACCCCTTTCAAGCACCGGCACAGCTCGGTCCGCTTGGACTTTTTCAGGTTATAGCAGGCCGGAGGAAGTGTCGTTCGGCCTTGTTGGGAGGGCTCAGGTGCCAACTCGGGCTTGATATTCATGTCAACCAAGTCGAGACGTGGGTTGAGGCTGTCCTTTGTCTTCCCCGAAATATTAAGTAACAGACCAATCAAGCTGTCGCACACGTTCTTCTCTACATGCATGACGTCGATGCAGTGGCGAACTTCAAGGTGCCGCCAATACGGTAACTCCCAAAATATTGACTTCTTCTTTCACATGCCGCCGGCCTTCACTTTTTTACCACTCTTTCCAAGGACAACATTGATATCCTTAACCATATTGTACACCTCTTGCCTGGAGTAATGCCTTGGAAATAAACCTCTCTCCCTCGTCCCATCAAATTGTTCCTTCATATTGCGGTACGGGTGATTCCTGTTAAGGAACCTACGGTGGTGCATGAACACCATTTTATGGGAGTGGGGCAGCCACCTACTCGCAGTACCATCCAAGCACTGAGGGCAAGCCTTGTCTGGTTCTTTACTCTGGCCCGAAAGGTTACGCAGGGCAGGCAAATCATTGACCGTGCAGAACAACATGGCTTGTAGGGTGAAGTTCTCCTGTTTGTACGCATCCCATACCTGCGCCCCTTCGTTCCACAGTGTTTTCAGATCTTCCACCAAAGGTCTTAGGTATACGTCAATATCATTCCCAAGTTACTTTGGCCCTTGGATAAGCAGCGACATCATGATGTACTTCCGCTTCATACACAGCCAAGGTGGTAGGTTGTAAATACTAAGAGCAACTGGCCAAGTACTGTGCCGGCTGCTCATGTTGCCGAAAGGATTCATTCTGTCCGTGCTCAATGCAAAGCTTATATTCCTCGGTTCCGCCCCGAAGTCCTGGAAGATCATGTCGATGTTTCTCCACTGCGCGGAATCGGCGGGGTGTCTTAGCTTTCCATCTTCCTTACGGTCCTCCGAGTGCCAGCACAACAATTTGGCCTCTTTTGGATTCGCAAAGAGACGCTTCAAACGCGGAATTACAGGCAGATACCATACCACCTTAGCGGGAATTCCTTTCTTCTGCTCCATGAAAGACTCGCTGTCGTCTGACTGACTCTTACGCTTGTAACGAGATGCTTTGCACAGTGGACATGAACGCAAGTGTGATAATTCATTACAGTGCAGGATACAGTCGTTTGGACATGCATGTATCCTTTCTACCTCCATCCCCAATGGACAAACAACCTGCTTCGCTCGGTATGTGTTTTTGGGCAGCTCGTTTCCATCCGGGAGCATCTCCGATAGGAGACCTAAGAGCGCCGTGAAACTCTTGTCTGACCACCCGTAGCTTGCTTTCAATTTAAGTAGCTCGAGCACGGATGAGAGATTTGTGTATTTCGGCTTGCAACCCGGGAACAAAGGTTTTTTGGAGTCCTCAATCAAGCACATGAACTTGTTGAAGTCTCTCTCAGTATTAAAGTTCACGTCAGCATCGCGTAGCATCTGATACAACCTATCATCATCCTCTGTGCCACCACGATCATCGTCTGCACCTACTTCCTCCGCGCGGCCACAATCATCGTCTGCACCTACTTCCTCATCATCTTCTCTCCCTTCGGTGACTTGGGTTCTTCGATGATGCAAACGTCTTCGTGTAACATGTTCTGCTCCTCACCATGTTTGGTCCAACACGTGTAGTCCGGTTTGAAGCCCCTAATAATCAAGTGCGCTTGGATCTGTAGGGCTGAGTTCTGTCTGAGAAATGATCTCTCATTTCTACAGTCGCAACAAGGATAATATATAAATTGAACACCCTTCTTCAACCTATCCACCTCAGCAGATGTCAGAAAATTCGTCACACCATCAAGGTACCCTTGGTTCGTACGAGAACCATACATCCACCCCGATCCATCTTGCAACACGGGCTGCAGAACGAGTAAATTACTGTTAAATTGACCTAATAAAACAAAGACACGTAGCTTTTCATAGAAAAAGGAGCTGCCAACGTAACGTTCATGTAATAACATATATTATTTTTGGAGCTAGTATGATTTGTGTAAAAATCTTACTTATATTTTGGGTGTAAGGGCATTTTTGTCATTTTCAAAAATTTACATCACTGTAACATGAACAAAAGTTATATCATAAAATTCTACAGATTAATGATGAATTTACAAAAAATAATCACCTCATTTCGAGTTCGTATGAATTTTCTATGATTTTTAGAAGTTTAAAGCATCTTTAGCATTTTCTTGCTTTTTCTCAGAAAATCAAAAATATGAAAAACTTTTGTTACTCAGCCTAATTTAGCCAGTGAGCATGACATGTGGGGTCCTCTATCATATTAAATTTTCTTTTTTCTTTTTTCCTTCTCTCTATGACACATGGGTCCCATATTTCTTTTCTTTTTCTTTTCTTTTTCCCAACTAGCTGAATGTGGCACGGAGCGCGGTCGAGCTAGCTAGCTACCGATCATTCACGATCATCCAGCATGGAATCAAGGGGGGGGGATGGCACGAAAAAGTTCGGTGGCTCACCGTGGAGCTATAGGAAGAGTCGGCCGACGCTGGGGAGGCCGGAGATGACGGCGGGACGGCGAGCGGCGGCGGCAGCTCGGTGAGGTCATCGGCGAGCAAGGCTTCCAGTGCCCCGAGCTTGATTCCTTCCAGCACGAGGTTCGCCGGCTCTTCCTTATCCGGCTGCGTATGCGGGCGGCTCGAGAGGAGGTCAGGAAGAGGGCCGGCAACAATGGGGATAGCGGCGAATCGAGCTCAGTGAGCTAGCTTATAGCTATTGGTCCAGACGGCTCCAAATTGGGAACCGTCTGTATAAATATCACAGATGGTTCCCAACCTGGAACCGTCTGTACTACATTTTCTCAGACGGTTCCCAATCAGGAACCGTCTGTACTGTGCCGTTCTCAGACACGATTGCGAACAAGCGGGACGGCACAGTACAGACAGCTCGCAACAGGAAACCGTCCGTACTAATATTACAAACGGTTCCAGTTGAGGAACCAGCTGTACTGTGCCGTTCGCCATCGTCCGTATATTTTTTCTCAGACGGTTTGTGTTTGGAGCCGTCGGTGATAGTTTCTGTGATTTTTGGAGATCGAACGATCGGAAAAGAATTTACACGGTACACTAATGTATTTGAACAGAACACGGAAGGCAAATATTAATTGAAGTAGTAGTAATACAAAGTACTATTAATTTTTACAAAGTAGTAGTAATTAGTGCACTAATTCTTGTGCAAAAAAAACTATCTAATACAGTCTGCGCCTCTTACTGGGCGGAGCTGAATGCGCCATCGTCGCCGTGGAGGCCGTGTCATCGCCGTCACCGCCGTCGCTGCCGTCATCGTCATCGGTGTCGTCACAGCCGTAGTCGTCGTCGGTGTTGTCCCCGCCGTAGTCGTCTTCGGTGCTGTCCTCCCAGCCGTCCTCGGTGCAGTACCTGTGGGCGGCGGCACCGCCGCCTTGCTGGCTGTCATCCACCAATCGCCGTCGTCGATCAATCTCGACGGACTCGGCCAATCGGCGGACCAATTAGTCTCCTCATCGGAGGAGAGCACATTCAACTTCGCAGCCGAGTCCTCGTCCCACGAGTAGTTGGATGGCCAACTAATTGGCGATGGCACCGGACTGCGTAGGGCGATGGGACGGGCGGCCGGCACCGGTGAGGACGACCGCGGCATGCACGGCGCCATGGCGGAGGAGAGAAGTGGGCAAGAGGGAATGGATTGGGTGGAGGCCGGTGGAAGCAGAGTATGGCGGCGCGTGTTTGGGAAGAGATGAGAGTTTGCAAAATTCAAATGGTACTTATTAAAACGGTAATACAGACGGTTCGCAACACAGAACCGTCTGTGCTAACAATAGTACTGACGGCTCGTAGAACAGAACCGTCATAATATTTAGTATAGACGGTTCTCAATATTGAACCGTCTGTATTAATATTGC